>PVIU01005667.1:69689-110845 GCA_004026605.1 Ondatra zibethicus | reverse complement strand
TGAAGTCTCCAGGAGCAGCAGGATGGGGTTCTAGTGTCTTCAGTGGAAGTGGAGGTTGCCAGGAAACCCTTCCCTAAGTTATAACCATTATTGTAACTGCAAGAATGGGACTTACCCAGGGCCACTTACCAAGGTCATTCCTCCAAGTAGTCCAGGTTAAATAGGGAGAATATGCTTGTCATTTCTCCCTGTTGTCATTGTGGGTGGGACCTGTGTGAGCACTGGGACAGGATGGTTCCCAAACTCCTTGCAGCCTCCATGAACTCTAGGAGGGGAGCTATAATCTGCTGACTGCCTTTCCCTTCCTTTCATCCCTGCAAAGAAATGGGGCTTTATTAACCCGTCTCCTCCTCTGGGCAGGGTGCCATCGTGGCCGTCACGGGGGATGGTGTCAATGACTCTCCAGCTTTGAAGAAAGCAGATATTGGGGTTGCCATGGGGATTGTGGGCTCAGATGTGTCCAAGCAAGCTGCTGACATGATTCTCCTGGATGACAACTTCGCCTCCATCGTGACTGGAGTGGAGGAAGGTGAGAGCACTTCTGAGGGGCTCCCCAACAGGCAGGCAGGGCGCCTCGACACTTGCGTTCAGTTTCTTGTCAACCCATCCCTCCAACCGTACAATAAAAGCATCTTGCCTTTCTAGGTCGTCTGATCTTTGATAACTTGAAGAAATCCATTGCTTACACCCTCACCAGTAACATTCCGGAAATCACCCCCTTCCTGATATTTATTATTGCGAACATTCCACTGCCCCTGGGGACTGTGACCATCCTCTGCATTGACTTGGGCACTGACATGGTACGTTAGTGTCATGGCCACACATGTGGTGGTAGCATGTCCCCATGTGCTGCTGCCGGCTTTCATTGTTCCTGGGACCTGTAGGGCTGTTGCATGAAAAGAAATTCTCAGTAAATATCCAGGTTTGTTCTGGCTTCAGCATCATTGGCTCAGTGTCAGTTGTCATCAGGACCATTGTCCACATTGACTTAGCAGAAAAGAATTCTCACTTTTGTATCCATTTACTCAAGAAAACACTGGATTCCCTAATAGTGTGTTCCGTGTGCTTAAAACAAACAGCAGCAAAAAAGCATTCAGAGAAAAGAGGCCAAGGGACTAGATAGATGGCTCAGTGGTCTAGAGGCCCTGCCAAGCCTCCCACTCAACACGCACTCACACAGATCTGTCTTCCTTCCTTCCTTCCTTTCTTCCTTCCTTTCTTTCTTTTTTTTAAGAGGGAGCAAGAATTTTAATACCTACTTCTGCCCCTTCTCACCTCCCCAGGTCCCCGCCATCTCCCTGGCCTATGAACAGGCTGAGAGCGACATCATGAAGAGACAGCCCAGAAATCCCAAAACTGACAAACTTGTGAATGAGCGCCTGATCAGCATGGCCTATGGGCAGATCGGTGAGCCTTGTCCCTACGTGGAACAGTCACTGGGAACGGCCTGAAGGGATATTTTCTGTCTGGGATAAGCTGTGGCGGGGTTCAGACTGGAGAGCGACAGATGAGGCAGTGCCGCCATAGAGTCAGGCCCTGGGCTCAGTGCTGAGTGTGCAGTAAAGGGAGCTGGGGACCAGACTGGAGTCTCTGCTGTGGGAACACGCCTCAGCCGCCTGCCTGGTACTGGGAGCAGCCTTCCTCACGGAGCCCTGTTGAATATCACGTGCCTGGGTCTGCACTCCTCAACTCAGGCAGCTTTCCATGGTGGGGTGGGGGAGGGATCACATTCCTCTGTCTCATTCATTGGGATGGAGGATTTGACACCAAAAGTGTGCTCAGTGGGTCCTCTCCAAATGATGGTTTTCCCTAACCTCATCTCTCACTGGTTTCTGCTTCAGCAGAGTGACCAGCCATCAGATCTGGGGGATAGAAAATTCAAATGCGCTCATTTTTAATGTCTTTCTCCTTCAAGAGAAAATAGAGAAAGCCACCATAAGTGACTTGATCTTGTTAGCAGTTAGGTCTGTGAACTCCTGGGAAGGGTAACATGGATTAGCATCTTACAGAAATTGTAAACAACTTCCATGAGATAACTCCTGGTAACAGAGCGGCTAACTGAGGGTGTCTCACGCCTTTGAGGAAGAGCTAGTTTTGAGAGAGGGATGGCTCTGCTCCGGAGAACTTGGGGTGTCTTGTCGTGATTGGATGACAGGAGGAAAGGAGTGGTCATAAGATGTCTCAGGAGCTAGCAAAGTGGCAACATGTGGAAGTCTTGAAGTAGGAGAGAGACCATGAATTTTTTTGATTAGAAAGCAAGAAAGCTGATTTCTTGTAAGGTTTGTGCCCTGACGAAAGCAACAGATGGCAAGAGAAGTGAGTGTTTTGAGAGGAAGACTTCTGTGTTTGCCAGCTCTCAGAGAGTAGAGGGGCCTTGAGCCCAGTGTGTCCAACATGCTCCCTCCCAGCCCTCGGCCCACAAGAGACAGTGGCCGGCATGTCTTCTTGTGCTGTGCCTTAATCAGTGATCCAGAAAACCCACCCCCACTTCTGCCCTCAATGCCCTGGGGCTGCTAGGGTGATGGACTGAAGAGGGTGACTGTGGGTGAGGGCTAGCACTTAGGTGGTTTTTCTAACATAGGTATGATCCAGGCCCTGGGAGGCTTCTTCACTTACTTTGTGATTCTGGCCGAGAACGGTTTCCTCCCCTTCCACCTGCTGGGCATCCGAGAGACCTGGGATGACCGCTGGGTCAACGATGTGGAAGACAGCTATGGGCAGCAGTGGGTGAGTAACTGTTTGCTGGGATGGAAGCCAGCGCTCCTCCAGCCCTGAGGCCTGGGAGCGCTGCCACTGACTGTGAGGGAAGAGCCAGCTCTAAGGCACCTGCTTCCCCTTTCAGACCTACGAGCAGAGGAAGATAGTGGAGTTCACCTGCCATACAGCCTTCTTCGTCAGTATTGTGGTGGTGCAATGGGCCGACTTGGTCATCTGCAAGACCAGAAGGAACTCTGTCTTCCAGCAGGGGATGAAGTAAGTTGTGAAGGGCACAGAAAAAAGGACTTGGTAATTTATTAAATGCATCTTCACAATAAGCCAAGCATTTGACACCCATGCCCAAGTTCCTGGACTCTCCACCAGGCATGTCCTTCCTGCATCAGACTCAAGATACCTGTGAATAGAGCCCAACCAAAAGTTTTTTAAGTTTACTTAAAGAGTTTTTAGGTTTTGTTTTGTTTTGTTTTCTCAATCCTCCCCCCACACACACCTGCAGTTCTCAATCTCTTTGTAGATGACAAGATGTTGCAATGTCAAAATACTGGACACACCCATAGAGTAGCATGCTCAGCCTTCCCCATCTGACCCAGCAGATCTTGCTGAGAGCTGACATTTTAGGTGCTGATCTGCCCCCCCTGTCTCTCTCTCTCTCTCTCTCTCTCTCACACACACACACACACAGCATTAGAAGAGAAATCATCATTTGCAACTTGTAAACTTTGGTCTCCTTGAATTTTAGGAACAAGATCTTAATATTTGGCCTCTTTGAAGAGACGGCTCTTGCTGCTTTCCTGTCCTACTGCCCTGGGATGGGCGCTGCCCTTAGGATGTATCCCCTCAAGTAAGTTGGGCCTCTTGCATTCCAAAAGGTGCAGACATAGTTTATGTGGCTTTTCTCCTCGTGCCGTGTATGAGTGCCTGTTCTCGCTGGGCTTCTGACTGGTATGTGTAAGAGTTCCTCTGCACTGGAAGGTAGGAAAGCCAGATCCACCAGTAAACCACACAGCAGATAGAGACCTGCCAGGGCCAAGGATTTGGCCCAAGGTGAGGCTGCACAAGCTCTGGTTTCTTGAAATTGCTCAACAGCAAACTGTTGAGCCCTCAGGTCCTCTGCTGTCACAGTCCAGCTGTCCTTAGAGCTGTTCTGGACTTTGGAGCCTCAGGCTTGGGTCCTGTTTGCTTGCCCTAGTCACGTGTCACCTCTTCACCTTTCTAGAGGCTCCAAAGGAGTTTGGAGAGGATCCGGGGTTCCTTTACCCTCACAGTCAGTTGTGGGTGGAACTGAGCAGTTTAGAAAGTAGATCACCGAGTCATTCTGTGGTCAGAAGCAGACCGGCCTTCAACGTAGAGAATAACTTTGTGCTTTTCTTAGGCCTCAGTTCTTAACAAGCAGGGTTCACCAAGAAGTCTGGCAGCCAGTGGAAACTTCCACATGTGTTTGCCGCTGTCCAGTGATGGCTGAGGTTGAGCAGTTACAACTTGATTAATCATGTTGAGCTGCAGAACATGGTGCTCTTCCAACACAAGAGCCTTTGAGGGCATCAGTCTCTTGAGTTCCACCCATTCCTGCCATTGCTCAAACTCATCTGGACCATCTCTCATACTGGCCTCTTGCCAACACTTCCCTCCACTGATCTCATCCTTGAATCAATACCCTTTGGTCACATCAAATGTGTGCAGACATAGTCTATGGTGCAAGGTGAGACTGGCATCCAGAGCGTGTCTCACAGCCTGTCCAAGTCCATGGTAGGCCAGTTCACTATTACCCTCTCTGCTTATGTCTTTGGTAAGGATGCTCCCACCCAACACATCACACCCAATAGTCCTTTGGGGCTGAAGTCCCTGGAACTTATCTCCATGTGGTCTTGCCCTCCTGATCCTGGGCTCTCATATCTCTCTGTTGGCTTGCTGTTTTTGTATCAGGTTCCATAGTAGCCTGCAGAACATCAGATGTAAGAAATGTCCAGGTTGGATTACATTGGCCTGAGCCTTGATGAATGGGGGGTAGGTCACAGGTTTCTAAACAGCTAGCTGGGAAGTCCCAGTGAGGAGTAGAACCTCAGGACTTTGCCACTTTCCAGGCACTTGGGATCTTTTGTGACCTGACTTGCTCCTGACAGCTTCTACTCGATTTGGTCGGTGCTCCTGTTCCTCTGAGTGAGGCGGTGAGGTCACCTTTTCACTACTGTCTAAGGCATATAGGAAAGCAGGACAGCAAAGCTGGCAGGGCAGGGCTTCCTCTTTTGTTTACCCGGGAACCCTGTAGTCAAGGAAGCCTGGTGCCTGCAGGAGGCTGCCGGGAGCCTGTCTCTGTGCTGGGGACCGGGTGGCAACCTCTCCAGGCCTCCTGAAGACCTTTCCTGTCTGTCAGGGCTCTACTTCTCTTAGTCCCCAGGTCTGGGAACTCAAAACACAGCTGGTCTTCCCAGATTCCAGGGACAGAGAGGAAGTTTAGGGTCTGAATAAACTGGCTTTGACCCACACTGGCAGTTCTTTGTCTGCAAATGCCAAGGCGGAAGACAAATGCACTTGGGAGCTTAAGGACTTTGGGAAAGGAAGAAAGAAATGTTCAGTCACTCCCAGATTGTCAGCAGAATGTACAGTCGGCTCCACCCAGTTCTTAGGGAAGCCGAATGGGCTTCCTTCATGAAGTGCAGCCTGTGAATGACCCCCATTAGCTCAGGGTGGCTAGTCAGCTGATGGTCCCCTCATCATTTGGAGATGTGTGCTTTCTCTGTCTTCCTGTGAACTGGTTCGTGTGCCTAACTTGGTGTCTGATTCTATTTCCAGACCCACGTGGTGGTTCTGTGCCTTCCCCTACTCCCTCCTCATCTTCGTGTATGACGAAGTGCGGAAGCTCATCATCAGGCGGCGCCCTGGCGGTAAGTGAGCATCCAGGCCTCCTGCGGCAGGTCACAGCCGTGCCTTCCACGTGGAGAACTAAATTAAGGCCCATACAGATTACGGCTTTTAAGACTTTAAAAAGTATGAACCAAACATAATGTAAAGAAATCTTGGCATAAACCTAATAGTAACACAGTATTCATAGAGAGAGCTAATTAGCTACAACTGAGATCTCAGATACGCGCGCGCACACACACCCCCCCCCTACGTGCGCATGCACACACTTGCACACTCATACACACACGCTCCCTAAGGATTTAAGGGGTCACTGTCCTGCCTTTTCCCAAAAGAGGACTCACTGTATGTGTCCCCACCCCCCCCTCTCAGGCTGGGTGGAGAAGGAAACCTACTACTAGCCCACCGCCCTGCACGCCAAGGAGCACCGTGCCACGCGCTGCACCCACCCCCACCCCTCTTTGTGTACTTCAAGTCTTGGAGCTCGGAACTCTACCCTGGTAGGAAAGCACCAAAGCATGTGGGGAGCCAGACGTCCTGGAATGAAGCATGTAGCTGTAATGGGGGGGCGGGGGGAGGGCTGCCTGAAAACACCCTGTACAGGAACGACAGTGGGGAAGGTTTATATGTGCCTTTTTGTTTTTGTAAAAAAGGAAAACCTGGAAAGACTGAAAGATTACGTTTTATATCTGGATTTTTACAAATAAAGATGGCTATTATAATGGAACTTGCCTTGTGTCCTTGTCGCTTCTTGGGTACAGCGGTTGTGCTGATGAGCTGTGTGTGTTTCCATGTGTGGATCCCCAGGCCATCAGCTCATTCTCCTGGGGCTTGTTAGGAAAGGCAGCCCAGCCCTGATGAGGCTGCCGGCATGGTTAATAAGCTCCCCAGGTGACTGACACCCACATCCGAGAGCCTGGGGCCGAGAGGAAACTCTCCCTTCTTCGGAAGCACGAGCTTCCCTGCCCAGCTCTCCTAGGCACTGTCTAATAACTGTAGCTCTAGCGCCACCTGTTCTTGGTTCTTGGCTGCTTAGTAGGGACACTTCACTTGAGTGATTTCCTGTCCTCAGTTAGCTGAGGCCTACGCAAATCTCAGTCCCTCAGGCCTTCCTGCTTACCCTCCAAATCCAGCAGAGCTCTGAGAACCTCAGGCCCAGTTTGTCTCCAAAGCCTGCACGCTCTCTGGCCTGTGTGCTCTGGTGCTCAGTCTATAGAGTCCTCCCTAAATTAGCGCCAGCAGCAGCAGTTCAGGAAGTGGCTCCATGCCACGAGGCCTTGAGGGAAAGATGACCGGTTCTGACTTTCAGGGTCATGTGGAGGAGCACTCCCTGCTTTCAAGGGCCTTGAGTCCTAAGCAGGGTTGTTAATGGCCCGCACCTCTGGCTGTCATTGCTACTCCCCAGAAAGTATGACAAGCTGCGCTCACCTTTAGTTCCAAACGGTGACCATCATCTGCCAGATGATGTGTGTTTTTCTGAGAGGCCTTAGTCTCTTTCACATTTCTGGTCTGCTCTGAAGTGTATATGGGGAAGCAAATGCCTCATTTTCCCCTACTGCTACCACCAGAGCTTCAAGACTGGTGGGGAAGGGGCATCTTGGTCTGTCTCCTACCTTGGGCCCTTTGCTGAATGATGCAAGCAAGTCATCCTTAACAAGAGCAGCCTCTCAAACCAGCATGGAAACTGAGATTAGAGGGCTCTGGGCAAGGGTTGCTGAGCGTCTCTAGGGTGACTGCCAAGAGCGAGTCCTCCCTGTGTGCTTAGACTGCCACAGGCCTTTTTGTCCCAACCTTGACACTTCGTCTGTCTGTTTTCTGTCACTCCTGGATATTGGTCAGTGAGAGAACACTATGATGATGAAGATCCGGCTATTTCCAGATTTAAGTATTTGAGTCAGCCCGGAACCTTGGGCCTTCTCTGGAAGGACAGCTTGCTGCCGGCCAGCCTCTGTGCTGTTTTAATTTGGGAAACACCTTCAAGGGAGACGGTCTCCTGAGCCTCCACCCTTGTCCACCAGGACCTCTCTGCCCTTTTCTGTTTCACAGTCACTTGTCATTGGATGAGCCATAGCCAAATAGAAAAAGAAAAGGAAGCTAACTCTCCCGCAGTTCCGGGCAAGCAGGTGGGGCTGGAAACTAAGTGCCAGGCTATCAGCCCTCCCTCTTTACACTGCGGGAGCCAATCAGGGCTCTCCCTGGAACATCCCAGAAACAGCTAAGGGTGACCTCAGTGACCAGACAACTGTTCCCTACAGACTTGCGTTTAAGCCTACCCTGACCTCCCTTTCCCGCAAGGTTTCGGGCCACATTTCTGCTTGCTTTACTGGTCCTCTTAGCCAGTGTGAGTCTTGTACGTCCTGAACCCCCACCCTTCCCTGGCCATCGCGTACTTCCTGGGTCACAGCCAGGGCCCAGGAAGAACAATGGCTCCCCTCTCCTTGCTCATTTTCCAGAAACTCTACTTCCTCCATTCCTCACGTAACGCCAGCCCACCAAAACGGTGTGGCTGAATCACCACCATTGGCCTGATTGTCCATCTATGGACACTTCTTAATCCCTAACCCTAACCCCGGCCTCAGCAGCGTCTACGCTACCAGCCGAACCTCTTCCAAAACAGGTTCTGTCCTTCAGCCACCAACTTAGCTCACTCAGGCTCCTCATCTTTCACCTACCTGCTCCTTGATCCTTGATCCCTTAGGAATGGCCTCATGCCCTTCTCTCTCCTGGCTGCGTTCCTGCTGGGATGATCTCCACCTTTATCTCATCTGCCCCCCCATCCACTTGCACCCTGCGCGTCTTCACGTATTCAGGAATTAGACAGTTCACCTGAACCTTAATCCTGAGCACCTGCAAAAATGAATGTGCTCTGTCTGGACAGGGATGCCACCCATCAGCTGGTGCCCAAGTCAAAAGCCTGGAGCTATAGAGACCTCTCCCCCATGCTGAGGCAATCACCAGGGTGTGGGCTCCAACAAGGTGGCTGAGGACACAGGCTTTGTGTCTTCCAATAGCTCAGATCCAGGTATGGCAGTTTGTTAGCTGAATGACTCCTTATTTATATATGTATGTGTGTATGTAAGTGTACATGTATATCTGTGTATATATGTATGTATGTACATACTATGTGCATTATATAAGTATACTATATATTATAACTATATAGTATAACAGAACGCATGCACACAATGCCGAAGCAGCCATGATTTTAAATTGGATGCTCACTGGAGTCACTTTCTCAAAGGGAAGAGCTTCCCTACCTGAGATGTGGCCAGGTTGCCACTAGCCTGTGATGGAGGGTCCCACTTTTCAACACTGAAGTTTGAAATCAGAGTTTGAGAATGAGGAGTGCCTAGAACTAGATAGGTCAAAGCCATTAAGAAGACAGGATCTACCAAGAGGCATAGAGGCATCAGTGGACCCTGGACTGGCCTGGGTTCCAAAGCGCTGTGGTTGATTTGGCTATCTCCTATAAGAAGCCCAGCGGGTTTGGGATGGCCCATTGGACAGCTGACTTGTGACCCATCCCCAGTTCTAACCACAGTTCCCAATTTGTTATGTAGTCACTTACCACTGAGCTCTGTGCGCAGCTCCGAGCCTCACAAAGGAAGTGCCATGCAATGGCCAATACTCTACTCAGAGAAGGGTAGAGAGACCTTTGTCCAGAGTGTCTGTAGCTCAGAAGCAAAGACAAAGGGCGGGGGGGTGGTGGTGGTACTTATCTCCCAACCACCCTGTGACTACCCTGAGGTGCAAACCTGAGACACAGCCTTCCTGTTGTGATGTCCCCTGGGACAGGGCCTCCTGTTGGACACACACACACTCTCAAGTTTTAAGTTTTTTTTAAATGTTGTTTCCCCTCTCCTGTACATCTGGGGCCAGGGGAGGATATCTGAGCAGGCACCGAGAAGTTGGCTTCTCATCTTTTGATCTCAGCAAGTCACAGGCTCTTGAAGCCTCTTCCTACCAGGTGCAATAGCCATTACACCTTCCTAGCAAGGCTATTGTAGGAACTGCAGAGAGGGCTTGGCAAGTGCCTGGGTCTTCTAAAAGTTAGAGAAAAGTTCCCTCAACCCCATCTATTCGGTGGAACTCAATGCTTCCCATGGATACGCTTCTCACAGGCCAGGCCATGTTCTAAGTAATAACATTGGCTAGTGAAACGAACAAAAAACAACCCCAAGTTCAGAGATCTGAGGCGGCTTGACCAGCGCTGACAAGTGGCAGAAGGTGACAAGTCTGCCTCCCCCACCCCTACCCTGGACAGCTGGGGAGAGAGAAGGGCAGTGTTTTTATGAAAAACAAAGAACAGGGGAGGTTAGAGCTGGCATTAAGACCAGAGCATGGCAAGTTTCTTGGAAACTGCGCACAGGCTGTTGAACAGTCACTCAAATGAATTTGCCCCCAGGAGCTGAGTGCTCAGGCTGCGACTTGTGTAGCTGGGAAGGAGGAAGGCAGGCAGCTGCAATCCGGGAACAGCTCAGTCGGCCTCTCCCGTGGGAACTCGGGAGCAGTGTGCCTGGGACGGGGCTTCCCAATGACCCTGGCAGGACTGGCACCTCCTACGGGTTACAGAGGATGGCTGTTCCCTGTTTTGTTCTGTTGTTGCCATAACTGGTAATGGTAGTATCTTAAAAACAAACAAATAACAAAAAAAAAAAAAAAAACACGGTCGTTCTCAGACCAGCTTTTTTGAAAAGCAGAGGTCCCTTCCTCTCTCCTCTCTTGCCTGCCCCCTCTGCCCCCTCCTTCCCTTCCTTTTCTGCGTTTAGGGCTGTGACTCAGTACAGTTAATCTGAGGGTAGGAAAGCAGAAATGTCTAAAGAGGCTGCTCAATATGCGAAGAATCCTTTTATAGTATGAATAATAGCTCCATTTAAATCCGAAGGCAAGGTTGAAAACCTTTCCTGGAGTGGCAGGACAGACAGGAAGGAAGGGTATGAATCCACCGCTGCCCGGAAACAACTCTCTCCCCTTACTACAGGAAGTGCCGCGTCGCCCTCACTAAAACAGTGGAAGCCTCAATGTCAGGTCTTTGCCCTGTGTGTACCTGTCCTCCACTGCAGCGTCTGTACTTCTACGTGTACTATGGTCCTGCAGCACCTGTACTGCAGGTACTATGGTACTATGCCTGTAGCATACTGCCTGCACTACTGGGCTGTTCACCACTTGGGCAAGGGCCTGGAGATTGAAACACACAGACAGACAGAGATGCAGGTCATCCTTGAAACAAGAACGCCAAGGATGCCCCAAGAATGCCCCCTTTATTGTGTTCCAGGGCAGCTTATGTAGGCTCTCCTTGACTAATGGCCAAGCCCTAACTCTCAGCTGCAAGCCCACCAGAAACCACTCCCCTGCCATCAGGAACTCCTAAGGGTCTCGTGCTCAGAGCAGCTGCAAGCACAGGAAAACAAGTTGTTTACTGCGGCAGGCAGGGAGGGTCACAGGAAATTCAGGCTCTGGGGGTCCACAGTCCCCAACACGCCACCCCTCGGGCCACCCACTTCCATTCCACAGCACGGGCACTAACGGGGGAAGGGAACCAGCAGCCACTGAGCAGCTGCCCCTGCCTCCAGCATGGCCTGTGCTAATTTATCTTGTTGAATTCCATGAAACAGATCCAAGTAGACTCTCTGAAGTAAGGAGAAACTGAGGTCTAGAATGATTGAGGAAATATTGAGCACTGTCGATAGGACTTGGTTTTGACATATGTTCCATCGGGGGAATGGATCTAAAGACACCCCATATTGCCCTTGGTGGTTTTACCCTAACATGCTTACCCTAAATCTGAACTCTGACACACTTACATCAACACAGATACTTGGAGGTTCAGCCATCTGGAGATGCGCCTAGGTGTGCTTGCTCCCCAAACAGCAATGATGACAGCAACCAGACAGTAGCTTAGTAAGCCGCATCCCTTTTCTTCTGTAGCAGCCAACTGGATCACATTTCCCAGGCTACTGGAGGTTCAGTCAAGGGACTCTCCCAGGCAATGGGGTGTGAGCTACCCTAACACATGTACATCACTCCCAGGCTCAGCCACAAGCCCTTTGTGATCGTTTGAATGAAAATGGACTCCATAGTCTCATAAGGGGTGGCACAGTTAGGAGGTGTAGCCTTGCTGGAGTAGGTGTGGCCTTGGTGGACGAAGTGTGACATTGGGGGTGGGTTTTAAGGTTTCAAGTGCTCAAGCCAGGCCCAGTGTCACTCTCTTCCTGCTGCCTGCCAATTCAGATGTACAACTCCCAGCTCCCTCTCCAGCACCATGTCTCAGTGCCACCATGATGATGATGATGGGCTAGATCTCTGAACCTGTAAGCAAGCCCCAATTAAATGCCTTCCTTTATAAGAGCTGTCATGGTCTTGGTGTCTCTTCACTGCTAGTGAAGCGGTGCTTCGAGTAGGTCTGGCCCCCATAGACTCAGGTGTTTGAATGCTTGACCTATAGGGAGTGGCATTATTAAGAGGTGTGGCATTGTTGGAGGAAGTGTGTCCCTGTGGGGGTGGGCTTTGAAGTTTCAGATGCCCAAGCCTGCATTCAGTGGCACACAATTCTTTCCCTGCTGACTCCTTCTCCATGTCAGCCTGCATGCCACCATGCTTCCTGCCATGGTGATAATGAACTCAACCTCTGAACTGTAAGCCAGCTCCAATTAAATGTTTTCCATTATAAGAGTTGCCTGGGTCATGGTGTCTTTTCATAACAATAAAGCCCTAACTAAGACACCCGTTTACACAAAGCTATCCTCCCCCTCCATCTTGGTAGTTATCTTTCCACCTGACTGTGATAGAACACCTGACATGAGGGAGGGGGGAAGGTTTATTTTGACTCCTGGTTTCAGAGGTTTCGACTCACAGCTGATTCCATTGCTATGAGCCAGAGGCACAGGTGTGTTCACGCCACTTGGAGCAAAGCACTTGATAGACCAAACCCACTTACCTCAGCTGACGGGAAACAGACTGAGGAAGGGGCCCAAGGCAACATACAGCCCTCAACAACACACCCTCTGTGACCACTTTCTGGAAGTTTCCACCACCTCTCCATAACACATTCATAGATTAGTTCATTGATGAAGGCGGAGTCCTCATGACTGAGAGTGGAGGCTCTCAAGGCCTGGATCCTGATCTGGACCTCATCTTCAACACGTGTCTTTTAGAGGGCCACTTATATCCAAACCACCACCAAATCCACCAGTTAGGCAGTGGAGGCAACAGTGGTGCTCCTGAGCATGGGTTTCTCTTTGGCTGCACACTGAAATCACACAGAGAAATTTACCACTGGGGACGGAAGCCAGGCATCAGAACCCATTCAAACTTGGCAGGCGATGCCAGCCAGTGTGCAGTTAAGGTTAAGAGCCCTTGCCTTAAGGTAACAGCTCTCAAAACCATATCTAATCTACCATCATCAGCAACACCTGGGAACCTGCTGGAACCAGGCATTTTTAGCCATGCATGATGGTGAACACGTGCAATCCCAAAACTCAGGCAGCTGGAGCAGAAGGATGACAATTTCAAGGCTATTGTGGGCTATGTAGGGAGTTCAAGATGGAGCCTGTGCTACATCCTGAGATCTTGTCTTGGAAGGGAGGGAAGGAAGGAGGGAGGGAAACTCGCCTTTTAAGCTCTCCGCTTGATTCCAGTGCTGATGGAAGTCTGAGAACCAGTGCTCTGGAGGAGAGGAAACCCCAAAACAGAAGGGGGCTGAGTCCCTAGCGGCTACTGGACCAGAGCAGTGGGAGCAGGTGTCAGTCACCTGAGTAGGAATGTTCCATGTCCTCTATTGTGTGGGCAAAGAGTCAACTTTGATTTCACCAAGCCGTTGACTCAGTAGCTAAAGCCTTTGCGTGGCCAAAGAGAGACTGTAGAAGGTTAGGCACCGAGGACTAAGCAGTGGCGTGGGGGGCGGGGAGGGGAGGAGCTAGCTTGCACCTGGCAGCAGCTCATTTCTTTTACTTAGCTTTATGAATTTTGCAAGTCAGCAAACTTCACCTTGGTAACATGAAATTGGCAAAGGTTGGGACAGTTACACCATGGAAATGATCAAATACCACAAACTGGGCAAAATGGGCTTTCCGTGAGAGCAGCTGTGAAATGCTGGCCAGCACACCAGTGGACTAAGCCGCAGAGAGTGGAAACACCGCACCACTGCTCGGCTGCAACGAGCTCTCAAATAAATGCCACGGCATGAGACTCCCCAGCCCAGCACTCAGGCGGCACTTGATGATATCCTGTGTGTGCCAAGTCCTGGTATTCCGAGCCTGTGGGAGCTAAGGCCCTTGAGGAAGCAGAGTGAGTGAAATTTCAGAAGCATCTTTCGGGTGAAGACGGGCTTAAGGGAAGCTGTAGAGACGACACAGCCATGAAGAGGCTCTTGCAGAGGACCCAGGTTCAGTTCCCAGCATCCATATGATAGTTCACAATAATCTGTAACTTCAGTTCCAGGAGATCTGATGTCCTCTTCTGACCTGTGAGGCATTCAGCAGGCATAACATGTGCATACATGCATGCGCGTGTGCACACATACACACAAATAAATAATGTCCTATTAAAAATTAGACTTTTTGGCATGGTAACACATGCCTTTAATCCCAGCACTTGGAAAACAGACAAAGGCAAATCTTTATGCATTTGCTTCCATTTGTGTTTTCAGGACAGCTATGTTGCACCCCCTGCCCTACTCCCTATCAGATTTATGATCTCCCCTTCTGTAATTACCATTTTACATATGTATGCATATGAACCTGGGTGGTTGTGTTCATAGACAATGTGTTGAATCCACTTATTGTTGCCTGTATTCACGTCTCTAGGGCTGACCACTTACAATGGAGCTCATCACTAGAGAAGCCTGTTTCTCTCTCTCTTAGCAGCCATTGGTCGCCCATAGCTCATTGTGGAGGGGTGGGATCTTGTGAAAATTTCCCGTTCCTATTCCCATGTCAACTGGGCTTGGCATTTGGCCACCTTGCACATGCTACATGTGGCTAGCTTGTAAGTGGAGAGGGTGAGAAATCACGGGAGAGAAAACAGCAAGCCAGTCGTAAATAAGCAAAATGCTTACCAAAATGGGCATGACTGTGTGGGGATGTACCACCCAGAATTCTAACATGTAGCCATCTAAAACTCTGTATAGCATAGTTAATTACTTGAGTTCTGGTTAAATATTTCTCCCCAAAGAGGGAAAAGATCCACTTTTCTTGTTTAAATCGGGACTTTTGTTAATTATTCACCAAGTGTTTTGGAAGGCAGTGTCTTTTTATACCGTGAAAGCGATTTCATTAAGATATTGTCTTAAGAAAGTAAATGTGTATGAGACAGAAATGTCAATCACTTGTTTCATTTCATTATTGTGTATGTTAACCGTGCATACTATATTTCACATAATTGCCATTTCTTAAACCCAATCGTACCTAATGTGCTATCTTTCATTTAAGAATTAGTTACATTGATCATAACATACTTGTTAAATAAAGCTTAAAAAGCAACAAATACTCACTGTGTCTTGGTCATACTACATTTAAAGTTCTGTTTTTCAATAGATATATCTTCTGAATTTAAAACAACAGCAACAACAAAACCCCATAAAACTAACCAACCAACCACACAAACAAGAAAGAATGGTTTAAAGAGGGTTTCTCAGTCTTGGCCTTGCTAACATTTTTGGGTGGGGAAAGTCTTTGTTGAGGATTTTCCCGTTGTTCCCATGCTATGTGTAGCAGCGCCCTGGTCTCTACCTGCTAGATATCATCAGTCCTGGAGGGGGGATGGCTTAAGTTACCTCTTAGTTTTGGAGGTTCCAGTCCCCGGGAAGCTGGCTCCAGGCTTCTGGACTGTGGCAAGACAGTACTTGGTGTTGGAAGGGCACAGAGAACAAAACTGTGTCCCTCATGGCCGGCAAGTCCCAGAGAGAGCAACATGCCAGTGCTACGGGGCCTCTTCCTCCTTCCCCTTTTACTCCACCTGGGTCCTCAGACAAGGGGGTGGTGCTGCCCCCATCAGAGCAGGTCCCCTGACCCACTGGTAACATCCCCACAGACACCCAGAGGTGTGTTTTACCAATCTCCTATCCCCATCTCAAGACAGTCAAGTTAAGAATGATCAGCACATGACCTTTTTATCCACATTGTGACCATGGAAGTCACCTTCGACATTACCGATGTGTGCTTAGAGAACAAAACCACCCTTCACTGAGAACCAGTGGTTGAGACCAGTTCAGAAGATGAAGGGGGGGGGTGTGGCGAACATCTGTGATAGAAGCACTTGAGAGACAGAGGTAGGAGGATCAGGAGTGCACATCATCCTTGAAGGTTTGAGGCCAACCTGGGCTACATGAGATCCCATCTCAAAATGGAAAAGGAGATTGAAGAGACAAGACCCTTGTCATTCTCCTGAGAGACAATTAAGCCTTGGTCATCCCTGAACAATTCAGGGGAAATGTTTGGCTTTGACCACCGTCACTTAGAGGCCATCTGTGGCTATTAGTGTCGCATGCATCTCTTCTGTTCTCAAGGTCTCTGATCACCCCCTCCCTTCTCAGCCACACAACACTCAGAGCCTCCATCATCACGCTCAGCCCTTGGCTTGGGAGTGTCCAGTGTTCCTCCTCCACCCTTCCCTCTAGACTGTATGGTGCAGTGACTGAGAATATTGGCTCTATGGACAGACTTGATCCTAGCTCTCCTTCCATTTAGCAGTGTGACTTCAAGATATGTAGCCTCCCTGGGCCTCCATTCCTTTGTTGACCAAGTGGAGAAAGCCCATGCCCCCCTTTAGAGCACTCTGGGGACAATACAGGTGACAACCCACTAGCACAGATTGTTTCTCAGTAAATAGATCTTCTTACAGAGTACCCTAGTGTCATAGGCTGGGGACACACAGGCACAGCCCCTGCTTCTCAGTGTGGTAGGGAAGACAGGGCCATGATCGTGTCTCAAGGTAATGTGTGGTGAATCCATGAAAGGCTGCTTCCAAAGGAAGAGCTGAACCATGGCCTGGGACCCTAAGGAAGCTTCTTGAGAACAAAGCTGGGAGCTGGGAAGCCCTCGTTGGCTGCCTGCCGAATGTACCTTGTCACTTAGTCCTGCCCTGCCCTGCCCTGACCTGTGTTCCCCTGCTGGATGTCTGAAGTGATGGGGGGGGGGGTGCTTGGAGGAATGTAGAAAAGTCAAATCTTCCTCCAGTTCTTTTTCTTATTTCTTTTCTACCATGCTGTGGTGGTTTGAAAGAAAATGACCCCCAAAGGGAGTGGCACTATTAGGAGGTGTGGCCTTGATGGAGGAAGTGTGTCACTATGAAGGTGGGCTTTGAGGTCTCATATTTGCTCAAGCCATGCCCAGTCAGTCAGTATACTTCCTGTTGCTTTCTGATCAGAATGTAACCAGCACCCTGTCTGTCTGCCTGTGTGCCATGTCGCACCATGATGATGATGGACTGAACCTCTGAAACTGTAAGCCATCCCCAATTAAATGTTTTCCTTTATGAGAGTTACCGTGGTCATGGTGTCTCTTCGCAGGATTAAGAACCCTAAGACACAGTCAAACTCCCATTCTGATAACTTATAGTCAATCCTCTCCATCCCTGACAGGGAGAGGGGTTGAGGACCATTAGGGCTCAAATCCAGGACCTCACACATGCTCTACTGCTGTGCTACACTCCCTATCCTGACAAGTAACTGTTCTAATTTGATATTTGTCTTTCTAAAACAATGGACATATGTGTGTGTGTGTGTACACGTGCCTATATGAGGTTATGTGAACCACGTGTGTGCAGGTACCCATGGAGGCCAGAAGAGGGCATCAGATCTCCTGGAACTATAGGTTCAGGTGATTTGTTGTTGGTTTTTTTTTTTTAAGATTTATTTATTTTTACTTTGTGTGTAGGGGTGTTTTGCTTGGTTGTGTGTCTGTGCACCACATGTGTGCAGTGCTCTCTGAGGCCAGAAGAGGACATTGGATGGATCCTCTTGAACTGGAGTCACAGATGGTTGGGACCTGCCATGTGAGTTCTGGGAGGCCAGCTGGAGCCTCTGTAGGAGCAGCAAACACTCTGAACCACTAAGCCATCTCTCTAGCTCTCTTAACGTTAATCTTTAATTTCATTGTATTCTTGCAGCATGAATAGTGTTCTGTGTTTGTGTGTGCTTTTAAATTTTTCCATTAGAAAAGTCTTGACAGGACACAAGACACAGACTATAATAGAACAGATGTGTCGGAGTCACCGTCGGCACAGAGTGACTGCTGGCATTGTGTCGATCTTGTCTCATCTGTTTACGTCTTTCTGTCACCACTGCTTTCGACTTCATGTCACTTCAGCTATAAATGCTTCAGCACGCCTCGTTCTGGCACATAATAGAGTGCACGCCTAGCATGCCCAAGGCCCTGGGTTCAATCCCCAGTACTGAGAGAACAAACAAAAAATTACTTTTTAGATCATACTGCAGCATTCCCATGACTATGCTTACCTTTATTGTCTTGAGTGCACCCAGCTACATCCCTATTCTATTCTAGTCTAATTTCTCTCTGTGTGTTTTAAATGATGGCTCTCACCCACTGAACCAATTACAGCCGGCCCTAGGGATTCGTGATGCATTGTTTGAAAATGAAACTTTAAGTCTCAGGGTCTTAGTCAAGTAGGCTAGAGAGCAGGAATGGAGGGTGACAGGGGAGGTTTTCTAGGCGAGAATTCTGCAGAGGCCCACAGTGGGTCCGAGCCAATCAGATACTTCCCTCTCTGGAGGACGAGCACAGAGGGACCCTTGATAAGCTTCTGTGGCCTGGCTGTGTTACCTCCCACAGCTGTCCTCCCAGGATGCCTTTCTGCGGAACTATTCCGGGAGCGAGAAGACCTCTTGCTTATCTCACCTCTGCCTGGGCTGTGTGACCCTGGGGGCCCCAGAGCCTGCTAATTAGAGATGGTTGGGAGGATTATTGGACCCTGCCTGGCGGTAGTGCCCAGTTTTAAATTTAATATCCAGTCGTCTCAGGGCCAGGGTTCACCTTGATAAGTCCCCGAGACAAAGCAAGGAGACAGATTGCTTTCAACAGAGCACTCAACCTCTGAATACCGTTTTTGTTTAAGCCCCGAGGCTGGGAACATTCCACGGGCTGGCAAACTAACTCTCCTCAAGGTCAGCCCTTCCTCAGCATTCCTCATTGGAAACGTGTCCCATGGCTGGCTCTGATCCTGCCCTCTTGGCTTTGGGGGTACTTACATAATTCTTAGGAAGACCTAGAAATGCAAGCATATGGTGCCCTCAATTCCCAGCACAGATGGGCTGCTGCACATTTTTAGCTGGCACTGATAGATGGCCTTTCACATATAAATACATGGATGCACATGCATATGCTCATGCGCACACACTCTCCTGACTTATGACCACATTTCCGGGGCAGTGTTTCACCTTTTAAAATTAAATACGACATCTGGAGTCACAGAAGGGGAACCATAGACAACAATCAGTGCATTCTTTAGGCTGAGTGAGTAGGTGTGAGGTAGGGCACAGGAGTGGACACCATAATGGCACTGCCAAGCAGGCGCTCCTGGGCTCCTAGCTCTGGTTTTGAGGGTTTGAGTAGTGTGTGACTTACCCTTGAACTCACCAACGCCAGTCAAACACGGTTCTGCACACCCAACAGCATCTATTATGTACATATAATGATGCAATGGTTAGAGAGGGCTAGCAAGCTGGCTCGGTGGGCAAAAGTGCTTGCGGGGCAAGTCTGATGACCTGAGTTCAAACCCGTGGACAAAAGTCAGCTGTGGTGGTGCACAGCTGTGATCCTAGCGATTCTATAGTGAGGTGGAATGCCGAGGCGGGAGAATTACCTGGGAGTCCATAGGCCTGCGAGCCTGGAATACGTAGCGTGGCAGAAACAGCGAGAGAGACTCTGCCCCGAAGTAGAAGGGAACAACTGACTCTGGAAAGGTGACAGCTGAGTTCCACGTGCATCCAACGGCACAAGCGTGAGTACACAAGCCCCCCCCATTAAAAAAAATTAATAAACTTTAAAAAGAACAGAGTTCCCTTCTGTTCTAAAAAAAAATGGAAAAAATTAAAAGGTTAGGAAAAAGCTTGACTGGGGAAAAGTGGGTGGCTCTAGAAAATACATTCCCCAAAAGTTTCATAGAGACTCTGGAAATTAAGATTCTGGAAGTGCTTTACTGAAGGAAGAAGCAGCACCGTTTGCAGAGGAGCGCAGCTGCTGGGAGTACGGTCCCGAAGGAAACAGGCTCACAGTCGTGCCCTGTTGCTTTCTCCCTAGGACCTACTACAACCTTCTCTTCACTTTGGAGTCTTTCTTTCCCAATATGTAAAGTGGACAGGGCATTGTGAGGGCGGCTATGAGGATTAAGTGAGATTACAGGGCATTTGGCACCATGGCTACAAATAGCAAGGGCCTTCCTTCTAAATGTGGCTGGCGGGTACTACAGTGAGCTTTAAATCCAAGGCAAACACTCTTCCTCTGGACTGCAGAATCCATCTCTCTCTCTCTCTCTCTCTCTCTCTCTCTCTCTCTCTCCTCTCTTCCACCCCACCCCACCCCACCCCCACCCTTCACCTCCCACCCCCTACCTAGAAGCTACAGGGTTTCTTTGGCCAGTAGGGCTGGTTTGCAGAGACACCAGCGTTGGCACGTGACAGGCCTCCCTTGCTTTATCTGAACAATGTCTACACTGGAGTGTGTAGTTTCCTGGTCTAACAACTTAGGAGTGTACAAGTGCAACTGGCAGACAGGGCAGAGAGCAGGCGCACCCAAGAGGCCCTGGTACAGGCCCTGCTGTGTTTGCTGGCTGCCTTGTTTGACTGGCTCCTTCCTGCTCCCTGCATACACAGTGTCTGTTTTCCGTTTCCTTACATTTATAAGAAGCTGGAGAAAAAAAAAATCTTTGTCAACTACGGTGCAACCTATGTACCATCCTGGGGAAGAAGGAAGTGATGCCATTACTCAAGTCTAGGTAGATACTCAGTTCTGTATGCCTATTTCCTCTTAATGTTTGCAACACCTCTGTTGATTCCACTTTACAAACAACAAGCCCCACATGCAGGCTGCTGATGCCCAGTCACCAGGAGCAGAAAAGGCAGAGAAAATGATGTATTTTAACACTAGCAACTGGGTTAGCCCTTCTGCACACCAATCCTTTCAACAGCCCTGAAATGTCATCCTGACTCCAAAGGATTTGGAATCTCTCTGTGGAGGGAGACCACACAGTCATCTGCCTGGTTTCTCAGTATTGGCTGGGACTGTCACATCAATGTTGCTCCCTTAGCAAGGACTCACTTGTAGAATCCTCTTTGGGTTGGGTGGGGAGAAGTCCCTGAGTTTGCAGGTTGGTTTCCGTCCTGGAGTTAGATACAGTCAACACCATTTACCGGAGCATCTTTCCGATGCTTAGGGCAGGAAGCCTGAGTTCTGCAGGGATTGGTTGCAGGTGGGAGATGAGAAGGCATACCTTCTGAATCTCCTCCCTGACTCAATGGATGTTTTTTCTCCTCCTAGTCATGTACCCTGCTCGGGGACCCTCCCTGTCAAGGCTTGTTCACCGACAACCGACCTTATACCAAAGCACTTCCCCAGTGGGCTTCACACTGCCTCACCCCCTTGCTTCTTTAGAACTGTTAGACTTATTCCCTACACTGGCCAGGAACATGCTGGCAGACAGCCCTCTCCAAGAAGTGCTTCTGCTGAAGAAAGAGCCCCCAGCCAGCCAGCAAGATCATACCTCCCTTCATGGACAATCCACATCTAACAGGGTACAGAGGTCTGGCTCTTTGCCCACTTTCAAAGCTCCAAATGGAGTCTTGACTGCAATAGCTTTCTCTCTCTCTCTCTCTCTCTCTCTCTCTCTGTCTCTCTCTCTCTGTCTCTCTCTCTCTGTCTCTCTCTCTCTGTCTCTCTCTCTGATTTTCCTTTCCTTCCATTGTATTGAGCCCAAGGGGATGCCCTGAGGACTGTTTTACACAGACAGTGCCTTCTCTTTACATGCTTCTGGAAACCCAGTCCATAATATCAACCCCACACCAAATGCTCACTTGCTGCTCTCTGACCCCCTTGTCTAACAAACAATATGAGAAGGTCACAACTCAAAAGAAGCTAGTTTTTGACTGTGGCTTCTTTTGTGTTTCCTTGCACCCCTGGTTTTCTCAAGTTCTGTTGTGCTGTGACTTATCTTCTAGGGTTGGCAGACAGTGTGATGACATCCAATGACAGAACCAGTGACTATGAGGAGTGCATAGCTATGGGGATTAAGGTATTAAAGTTGGTGATCACATGATCCCCGAATAGGAAGGCTCTACTGGCTATGGTCATCTCGAGGTCATTATGAGGATCCATAGAGGGGAAGAGAGTGGCAGAAGAGAGTCAGAGAGAGGCATGACCCTGGAGGGTCCGGGAGACACAACACTCTACCTTGAAAGTGGAGAGAGAAAGCATGCGCAGAAAGTGCAGATGACCTTCCAACGCCAGAGAAGACAGGGGATCCAGTCCTTCTCCATAAAGAAAAGTGAGCCTGCTAGCACTCCACTTTAGCCCAGTGGGACACACGGCAGACCTCCAGCCTACAAGGCTGTACGTTGATGCGTTTGTGCGGTTTTAAGTTGTTAAATTTGTGATCATTTGTTAGAGCAGTAACGGGAAGCTCACATACCGACAACTAATAGCCAAAACCCCATGTGACTTCAAGCCTTTCTCCACACCAAGATGGCCAGCATCCCATCATAGAAGACACCAAGCCATTGCCTGGAGAAGGCTTCCTTCAAAATTCAAATACAATTCACGATTCTGAAATGCCTTTAAAATCAAGCCCTGACAAACACACTGCGTTCTTGAGATCCTAAGACTTTTTACTCACTTGCCTATAAGGCATGTAGACTCTTGCAATTGTGTGCGTCTCAGGCTGGAAGAAGCATGGGATGTGACTCACGAGAATCAGAAGTAAATGAACTCATCAGCACCCTTGGAGACTGGAGCAGAGATTAGATACCACACAGAATAGAGAACCTCAAAGGAGAAGTTGACTGAAAGAGGAGGTGATTGGGCTTGAAAGATAGCTTACAGGTAAAGAGCATTTGCTGCTCTTACAGAGGACCCTGATTTGGTGCCCAGCAATACATGGTGACTGGCACCCTCTTCTGGCCTCTGGGGGCACTGCATGCAGCACATGGTGTACAGACACATAGGCAGACAAAGAAAGCACCCATACGCATAAACTAAAAATAAATAAGCCACCAGCTAATATTCTTTAAAGAAACAGGAGATAGCAAGAGAGTCTTGCAGATAGGAGAGAGAGAGAGAGAGAGAGAGAGAGAGAGAGAGAGAAATCTGGGGAGCCAGCAAGTATAAGAAAGGATCAGGACAAGAGAGGAATGCCCTAGGCCTTGCAAAGTTTACATTCTGGCATAAAAATTAAATTAAGATCTTCACTTGTTTTCTGAAGCAAATGAGGATCCAAAAAGTTTGACAGAATATATCTTACAATGACATTCCTTCCCGCAAAGTCAGTAATTAATTAGATAAGCATAAAACTCATAATTTCAAGCATAAACAAAACTTCCCTTCATAGTTTGGATGCGTTTATCAGCTCTGTGTACCAGATAAAGTAATCTTTGTGGTGGCTAAGGAAAGACATAGAGAAACAACTAACCAACGAGTGTCTGTCTTTCTTCCAGTCCATCCTGTCAAATTAATTATAATTATTAATAACTCGTTTAACCAGTCTTTAAACTTTTAAAAAATGTGTGTGTGTGTGTGTGTGTGTGTGTGTGTGTGTGTGTGGGTGTGGGTGTGTGTTTATCTTTACAGGAGTTGATTCTTTCCTTCTGCCATGTAGGGCCTAAGAATTGAACTCAAGTCAACAGGCCTGGCAGCTAGCATCTTTACCCACTGAGCAATCTTATCAGCCCCAACCAGAGTCTTAACTAAACATAAACAATCCAAAGGTACTTGACAATCCTGGGATGACACTGAAGATCTAAAAGATGAAACGATTTCTTCACAATAGAGGCATGATTTCGCTAACCGATAAATAAGGCAGGATTCTCCATTCAGTTGAGAAGGAGAGGGCAAACCAACACTGCAGCCCAGGGGCTTGTGATTTAATCTTCCTTGCTACAAAAATTAACTATCACTTGGTGTCCAGTCAAGGTCCCTTTGGGTGCCTCTCATCACAAATGTGTTCCTCTGGAAACCAACCCGTCACTGCCACATACAGAATTCTGTGCGGAAGGACAGCAGGCCTTTCAAAGTCACAAACAGGGAAAACAGTTTTCTGCTCGAAGAACCATCGTCACTCTCTGAAGTTGACCGATATAGCTATTAAGGGCTGGAGCGTTCGTATGTCAAGCAGAAAAGCACAAAGGTTTTAACAAAGAAAACTCGCCCAGAGAGCCCTCAGTTTCTACTCTCTGTTCAGCTGAGCCCCAGCCCTTAGGCACTCCCAGGGACAGAGGTAACCTGCTCTCAGGGTGCTGGGCAGCCACTGCTGGCATTTAGCTTTGTTGCAGCCAATCTGAGGAAAGGCCCAGGGAGACTCAGAGATGCAAGTGTGAACAGTAAGCACAGTAGCCCTAAGCAAATTGGTGGGATGAAGAAGCTTAAAATATAGGGTGAGAGACTGTAAAAAAAAAAAGGCGCACTATTTTTACAATCAAATCTGGGGTTTCAAATATGTCATGCTGAGTTCTGCTGAACACAGCCCACCAAGTGAGGAAACCGCCTAGGCCATCATAGACAGACTTCCGTGGTTCACTATGTGCAGGTGTTCCATGGAACCCTAGAGAGGAAGCAGATTATTATACTGTAACCACCTTTGCAAAAAGGAAATTATAAAGAGACTCTTGTGTCCCTCCCTTCAATTATCAGACTACTGAAATAACAGACCCAAAGAATGGGGTCTCCAGGAGCCTACTGCTGGGGTGAGGGAGGGAGGCTGGAACTCTGGTGCCAGGCAGAAGATGAGCTTCCCTCCAGGGATGAATCGCACACAGTCTAGCATCTTATCAGGGCACATTGCAGACCAGGCCAGAGCTGACACCATGATGGGGCAATGACGGGCAGGCTATCGCTTTCAAAAAATTCTTCAAAAAGTCTCTTCTCTTTGTTCTTCATCATTACCTGTCTCTTCAAGAAGTTTATTGGGGATGGGTGGTAGAGCCTAGCTTGTTGGGGCTGGCAAGGCTTAACGCGTTCACCCTAAAAACTCTGGTAATTATATTGGATTCCAAAAGAGCTGACATGCCTTGGAGAGATAAAATCGCCCACAGTAAGCTGAGTGGATAGCACCGTCACCCATCTACAAAGATCTACAAAGGCCTACGGTGCCCTGAGAGTCACTGAGGACAGGAGACCCGTTCCTGATGCTAATGCTCCTTCAGAGAGAGTAGAGGAGCATGTAGGAAGGGGAGGAAGGTGCATTGGGCTTAGATCTGGAAGAGTGCGATTTGATCAGGAAATGAAGGCGAGCAGGCCCTAGGAGCAGAGAACACAATAAGAAGAAAGGATGAAGGCAGGATGTTTGCAGAAGGGTGAGTCACCTGAATGACAGTGTTGGGAAGGGACACAGATCTACTGGGCAGTTGGATGCTGTTCTGTAGGAGGAAGGAGGCAGGACACCTGGAAAGTAGAGACATGCTACCAAGTGCCCCTTAGATCCTCAGCCCGTCCTATCCCCTCTTTAACTCAAGGTGACCAGGAATGTGCTTCTCCATAGAAATCTTAGAGCTTTGCCTCTCGGGTTGGGCCACACAGTGAGACATTTCCCACCCACTTAGTATGTCCTCAAGGGTCCTCCAGTGAGGTAGTAGGTGTTGAGATTATGTTCCCTTGTTATGACTAATGTCCCACTATGGAGATGACATATTTATTAACTGTTTAATCGAGGGCTCAGCCTGGAACCTTACCAAAGCTAGGCATGCGCTCTACCATTGAGCCAAATCCCCAGTTCTTCTTAGTTTTATCCCCGAAGGGGTGTAGGGTTACAGACAACTTGCCAGTGGCTACACCCCTACCGAAAAACAGCTCACCCTCCCCTGCAGCCATGGATTCTAAGTAGCTCCTAGCGGTGGGGCCACATGTGCTCCGCCTCCATTCATGGGTTCCGGAAGGGACACCAGCCAGCCTGAGCATGGCAAACATGACTCTGCAGGTCTGGCCCTTCTCCCCCATCCCCTCTGCCTTGCTAAAAACACCGTTAGATTACATTCCTAAAGCTAACCGCCGAGGTCTACTCCCTTATTTGGCCACTTCTTCCTCCTGAGGCTGACCACCACGGTCCAGCTGTCCAAGTATTAGAAGTCCAACAGTAGAAAGCCCCCTCTGGCTCACCTAATTAACATGCCCAATTAAAATGAAATGCCTCCCTCTTTACGTTTATAAACTGCTCTTCGTCTGTGTGCCACATCTGTCTCCTCTCTATCCAGAGGCAGACCTTTGTCCCCCTTGGGGACAAATATCATTTCCTCCCATCCCTTGTTCCCTTCCCCTTCTCCCAAACCCTCTATCTGCCATCTTTGTCTCTTATTCCCTGCCCTTTGGCCCTCCAGGACAAACAAGTCTCCTTTGGGTTGAGAACTTGCTCTTGGGTGTCCTGAACCATACCATCCCTTTCAGTCCCGTCTTGTGCAGGCCTCCTGCGGTGACCATTGCGTCTGTGAGTTTGTGCAATGACCATGTACGTCCAATGTCTGGTAGCACTTCTTCCTCTTCATCCTCTAGCTCTTATATTCCTGTGGCCTCCTCTTCTGTGATGTTTCCTGAGCATTGGTGGATAAGGGTAGAAATATCTCATTTAGGGCTGTGACTCAACAATCACTTATTCTCGCTACTTTGACCAGTTATGAGACTCTGCACTAACGGATGCCCAGTGCAGAATGAAGCTGCCCTGACCAATGTCAAGAGCAGCACTAATCTAAACAGTGTCCACCCATATTGATCCCTAGTTATCAGACCTCTAGAGCAGAAATAGGAAGCACTGGCCATGAGGAGGTGTGCTATACCCATAAAGAACATGATGAGTTTGTTAATTCATTCAAATGGAAATCTGGGCATTATGGGTGAAAATGGGTTTTGAGGGAGTGGGATAATGCTGGAAAATACATAATACTAGACCAGGAAGAGTTTGTCAGTATGGCTTCATTGAGCAGAAGGTCTAGGTTTAAGGTTGTAGATCATGTTATTGAGAAAAGGTGCCAAGGGGCCTGGAAAGATTGTTTGGTGGTTAAGAACATTGGCTGCTTTTCCAGAGGATCCAAGTTTAATTCCCAGAACCACACGACAGCTCACAACCATCTGTAACTGCAGTCCCAGGGGATCCAACACCTTCTTCTCACCTCCACAGCACCAGATATGCACGTGATGTAAACCTATACACAAACAAAACGTGTGTACTATATGCATATGTGTGTGTGTGCATGTGTGTATGTGTGTGTGTGTGTGTGTGTGTGTGTGTGTGTACATGTTTTAAAAAGAAGGTGCCAAGAGTTTATTTGATTGGCTGGCTGTTGAACTTGACATGCAGGAAAAAAGATGGCCTGCTGTCCCTTTGGAGATGTCTAACACTCCTGGCTCAGTGTGGATGAAGGGATTCAAAGGCTCAGGGGAATTGGAATGCTTGTGTAGATTTGCTGTTCCAAACCAAATCCTCAGTAAAGGTTCTGCTACGGTTTTCAGTGGGGTCAGTGAGTTCAGTCGGCGTGGCAAAGGGCACCTCCACAGCTCTGGGCTATGTGGGAGGCAGGCTTCACAATGTCTCACTCTAAGTAGCCAGAGCCCCCAAACCGGAAGGAATCAGGCCATGCTCTACTGCATCATATGATTCTCTCTGAATCATAAAGAATAGATATGCTGTGATATCACAGCCCCTATTTATAGTTCTGTTCTATACGCCCCCTGTAACACAGGCTGTCCTGCCACCCTGTCTGGAAGGATATGGTCAGGTGTTTCTATGCTCTCTTTAGGCTGTCCTCTGGGCACACCCCCACCATCCCTTCTGTGGCTATCACCCCTCCGGGCTCGCCCCCCATCACCCCATCTATGGCAGTCACCCGTCTGGGCACACCCCCATCACCCCTTCTATGGCAGTCACCCCTCTTACTTTAAGCTATTCCCTGAGGTAGGCTTCCCACTAGACCGAAAACCTCTCTCCTCTCCCTCCAGTTCCATCCTGTTGCCACCGATATGTTCCCTTATAATGATCTCTCCTCAGGGCCAGAGCATGGCTTCCGTGGTTGTGAGACCTTCTCTCCTAACGAAGCTCACTTCTGAAAAATAATTTCATGTCAGCTCTTTCCCCAAACAATCCATTGTCCCTGTCCTAGTTTTTACAGTGTCTGCCACCTCACCATAGTTAGGAATGAGTTCCAGAGGGACTGGACAGTTTGGGGGACCAGGAACTTGCCTGACATTGACCTGATGGTACCTCAGCCAGGGGTGTAGCCAAATACATGGAGTTCCTGGACTGACCACAAACTCTCCAAAAATAGCTACAATCTCTAACCACTACAAGATAATGCCTGGACAGCAGCTAAGCTTGACTAAGATGGCCACCATCTTCTTCCCTTTCTCTGTCTGGACTCCATTTCCTGGCCAGCAGGCAGCTCCAGCTGAAGTTTTATTTTTGTTCTGTAAATGTTGTTTGTAAATTAAATACAGCAGAAGAAGATGTTGTGGGTGTGAAGTTGACAAGGGGTAGGCTTGTGATGGCTAATATTATAAACGTGACAAATCTAGAACCATCCAAAAGATGAGCCTCTAGACACCTGTGAGGGGTAATCGAGTTTAGGTTAGCTCGTGGATGTGACTGTGAGGGGCTTCCGTGATTAGGTTACTCTCAGTGGGGAGACATACCCTGAATGTAGGCAGCACCTCCTGGAGGTAGCCTGATAAAGGGAAATCTGAGGGGAAAGCTTTTGCTTTTTTGCCTGCTTGCCTTTGCATCTTGTTCACGGGTTATCAACCCTATTGCTGCTGCAGCCACTGTTGCTGACATGGGGATCCAGCTTCTTTGGCCTTCCAGCTTGGACAGAAGACCAGTAGCCCTCTAGAAATTCTTCAGCCATTAGCACCAACTTGGTACTGTTAAGACATCCAGTCTCAGGGACTTGGCAGCTACTGGGTTCTCAACTTCCCAGGGTAAAGTCAGTCATGGTTGGGTTTTCCAGACCATATTGTACATCTGGACTTCATTCCCCAACCAGCAGGCAGCCAATCCAAAAAGCCCCCTTTTAATATATTAAAATGCATTGGTTCTATTCCTCTAAGGAACCCTCACTCACACACATGGCAGTAACTCCTGCTGGAGCAGTGATTCTCAACCCTCGTAGGACTGAGACCCTTTAATACAGTTCCTCATGTTGTAATATCCCCGACCATAAAATTATTTTTGTTGCTACTTCATAACCATAATTTTGCTACTGTAGCATGATGGGCCTGGTTGGTTTCTGTCCTCCCACCAGGTCCCACAGTCATTAGGTCCCAAAGAAAATCACACAGAGGTCTCCAGAAGCTTATAAACTGATTGGCCCATTAGCTCAGGCTAAGCAGTAGTTCTTATAAGTTATATTAACCCATTACTCTTATCTATGTTAGCCACATGGCTTGTTACCTTTTTCAGCAGGGCAGGTCACATCCTGCTTCTTCGGTGGTCTGGGCAGGAGTCCCGAGAGAGCTTCCTGCTTCCCAGAATTCTCCTATTCTCCTTGCTCCGCCTCTACTTCCTGTCTGGTTGTCCCACCTATACATCCTGGCTAATGGCCAATCAGCGTTTATTTAAATCATGATTGACAGAATACAGACAATTCTCCTGCACCACTTCCCCCTCTTTTTTTTTTTTTTTTTTTAAACAAAGGAAAATAGCCACAGTCCATTTTTTGGGAATGTGGGCATAGTATTCCAGGCTACTTCCAGCTGGTTGGGGGTACTGATAATCTTATGGGGACCTAAAGGAAATTTAGAGTTATGATCAAGTCCTGACTGGAGTATCCTGTGAGGTTTGATCATCTCAGGCAGCATCTTGAATCTATTCTGGATGTAGAACTCAGACATCTGGGCCATCTGTTCCTACCAGAGATTTCTCAGGTGGTCTTCCTTGATCCAAACCTGAGTTTTCTTAACTCAGAATGAATCCATAGCCTCTCGTTTCCTGTGGAAACAAAAGCAAAATCTCTTCTCCAAAGCGACATACCTTTTGACTCCAATTTTGAAGTCAAGGTATTTTCAAAATACCTATCTTGGGTTAGTTCAGCAGCATTTATAAGCAAATAACTTTTAGCAGCTGTTGCTCCTTCCTCAGCATTCAAACAATTCAAAGAGAGCATAATAGCATACAGTATACAGATTCTCTGTGTGTCTTCCATCTTTATGGAAACGGCTTTATTTTAAACTCTATTTCTTTTATTTTTAATTTTTAACTTTTGGCTTTTTGAGACAGGGTTTCTGTGTATCTTTGTCCTGGAACTCACTCTGTAGACCAGGCTGTCCTTGAATTCACAGAGATCCGCCTGTCTTTGCCTCCCAAGTGCTGGAATTAAAGGTGTCTGCCACCACACCTTGAATTCACAGAGGTCTGTTTGCCTCTGACTCCCAAGCTTTGGGATTAAAGGCGTGTGCTACCATACCTTTAACTCACAGAGGTCCATCTACCTCTGCCTCCTACGTGTTGGGATTAAAGGTGTGTACCACCACACCCAACTACTCTCTTTCTTTTTTACTTTAAGAACTTTAACCTTTAGCCTGCATATATTTTTAACACACTGTAAACCATTTAGAGTTTTTTTAATCTCTCTTTACTGTATATCTCTCTTTTTCTGACTACACAAGTCTTTAATTTACCAAGCAATATGGGTAGGATAAAAGCCATGGCTTTGACAGCTGGATCCAGCCCATTCCTTAGCTTTCTGCAATTCCAGCCTCATGGTGGAGGTACCACCAGAGCCATGTTTATTGCCACAACTCTATGGCATTTCAAGGTCTCTGCCAGAAAGCAAGCTGCAGTAATATGCTCAGAAACCACACTCAAATGCTCCATAGTCGGACCACCTGCCTGAAAGAGTCAGAGTTTGCCCTGGCAGGACGGCCCACAAAGCCAGCATTTTAAAATGGCGCAGCTTTTTTCCTGCTATGGCTGAAAACCGAAAAGCATGCAATCAGCTTTTTATCAACGCTATTTAAGTGTTTTTGGCAGGACCTCTTAAAAGAGCTGCAAAGCTTTACAGCTAAAGTTGAATCAGGAAGCCTCTCTTAGATGAGAGTGCTTGCTTGCCTCTAGCAAGCAGAGCAGACCCGAGAAATTACTGCTACCAAGAAAACATGCTTTACTCTATTCTTTCCCAAGCTTTCTCAGGCTTTCTGTGGATGCAGTTATCCATGTGGGTGCCATTCTGTAACATGGGGGCCGGCTTGTTGGGGGGTTTATGTCCTGCCCATTTAACCCCAAAGAAATCACACAGAGAGGTCTATATTAGGTTATAAACTGATTGGCCCATTAGCTCAGGCTTCTTATTAGTTCTTGTAACTTATATTAACCCATTTTTCTTATCTATGTTAGCCACATGACTCAGTACCTTTTTCAGTGAGGCAGGTCACATCCTGCTTCTTTGGTGGTCTGGGCAGGAATCCTGAGAGAGCTTCCTGCTTCCCAGAATTCTCCTATTCTCCTTGCTCTGCCTCTACTTCCTGGCTGGTTGTCCCACCTATACATCCTGGCTAATGGCCAATCAGCATTTATTTAAATCATGATTGACAGAATACAGACAATTCTCCCGCACCATGCTACCATTATGAATCATAATGTAAATATATGTGCTTTCGCATGGTCTTAGGTGACCCTGTGAAAGGGTCACAACCCACAGGTTGAGAACCACTGGGCTAGATAATCATTGTTCCTTTCTGACAGAGATAGAGCAAGGAGTGAGTGAAATAATAATAGTAAATAACTTAATTATGCCTGGTCCTTAGAAAATATTTAATAAATGATAATCTTTGCTACCATTTCTGTATTCCATATTATATATATATATATATGTATTTATGATGCACATTTTTATTTCTATGGCCTGCTTTTTCTTTCTCTTTCCTCCTGTCCTCTCACTTTCTCTCCTTCCTTCCTTCCTTCCTTCCTTCCTTCCTTTCTTCCTTCCTCTTCTTTCTCTTTATAGAGTCATATGTAGCCGAGACTGGCCTCCAGCTCCCTAAGTAACCAAGAATAACCTTGAACTCCTGATCGTCCTGTGTCTTCTTCCCAATTGCTGAGGTCACAGGCAGGCAACCCCAGTACTCAGTCTTTGCAATGCTGCAGAGCAATCAGGGCTTCCTGTATGCTAGGTGAAGCCCTCTACCAACTGATCTTCTCCAGGCTTTGGGGGGGGGGATTTTTCTAATCAGGTCTGTTTTCTTTAGCTAAATTCTTAAACATAAAATCCCCAAATGAAAGGGCATCCATACTGTTACAGCTCTTCATACACTATCCACATTGCCACATTACTTTTCCAAATAATTTTTGTGATACCGAGTACCAAAAACAGGAGGACCATCATTAGCTCTGGGAATCACTGTTGGATTTCGCAAGAACTGGGAGTTTGGGGATGATCATTCTACACACCCATCAAGAGAAGGTGTGGGGAGTTCAAGGCCAGTCTGATCTACGGAGCAAGTTCCAGGTCAACCAAGGCTACACTGAGAAACCCTGTTTTGAAGAACCAAAGAGAGAGAGAAAGAGAGAGAGAGGGCATGGGTTGTGTTGGGTTTTGCTGAATATAGGGCAGAGCCACGCGAGAGAGGGAAAGCAAAGTCCAAGTCAAAAAAGGGCCTCTGAGGTCAAGGAGAATAGAGATAAGGAAGCCAACAAAGGCGTGTGCTGTCAGTGGAGGAAGGGACAGTGCTGCCCGATGCACACTGGCTCACCAGGAATGCTGCGGGTAAGCCAGCGAGTGACAGGAGCCTGCTGAGTTCTAACTTGGTGATGGCAAGGGTAGAATAGGGAGGATACCTAGTTCACACACACACACACACACACACACACACCAAGAACAATTAAGAGAACCTTTAAGGCAGCCTAGCTGCTGGCGCTCAATGCACTCTGTTATGCAAGCAACTCTGTTGGGTGTTCAGTACCGTTTCAAAGGTCACAGGTGATCAGACCCCTTTATGTCCTTGTCCTGATCCCTCAGTGCTCTCCCCTGCACTCTATCCACAGGCATGGACCTCTTCCCAACCCACAGACACACCAGGTAAGTAAGCAGCCATCCCCAGGGGATGCTTCTTCCCCCAGAAGCGCACTTGGCACACCAACCCCCATCTCCTTCAGATCTTTACATAGGCCTCATCTCCTATGGCTCTCCCAGGTCACCTGCTTAAACACGGGCCCTCCCCAAGTCCCGAGGCCGAGTCCTCTTCCCCAGCTCTGTGTCCTGACCACCTCCTTGTGTACTGTGCGCCCTTTCATTTAATACAGCTCTCAGATTTCACTTCTCTCCATTTAGAAATGAGGACCTGTCAAAAGAGGAGGGAGAAAAAGGAAGAGGAGGAGGAGGGAGGGAGGGAGGGGAAAAAAGGAAAGAAGGAAGGAAGGAAGGAAGGGATTACCTTACATAATGGAAGGGAGTTTTGTCTCTTGACTGACTTATCGAGTGTACTGAAGTGTCTGAAGGTACTCAATTGATGCACAAATGAATGGCGCTGGGTGTTGATGTATGGTGGTGTGGCTTACTGCTTCAAGGCTGACTCTAGGTCGACCCATGCTGAGCACGGCTTCAAGGTCTATAGAAGCTCTCATTCTGTAGACCAGGCTGGCCTCAGACTCACAGAGACTTCTTTACCCTGCCAAATATAGGATTACCCTAAAACAGGAAGATGGAGAATATTTAAATATTACTTTTGCAAATTAATTTTAAAATCCTTTTTCGGTATTTAAAAATTAGTATCATGTGAAGAGTTGTCTTTCATCTTTTCCATTTTAAAATTTGCTAGTACTGTTTCCTGTTCTGCTTAAAATTTTATCCATCTTTACTGATATCTTTCCTTCTTTATTTTTAACATTCTTTTTAATCATCAAGAACATTATTTTTATTTATATTGTATTTAATAACAATATTTGTTATATTTATATGATTTTTAAATGTTTCTTGCAGTGTTGTGGTTTTTTTCTCATTATTCTTAGTAGTCCATACTCGTTTTTGCCTTTTTGGAAGTAACACTAAAGCTCATGATTTGTTTTGTGTGTTTTTATTTTGCATAGAATAATTAGTGACTGAAAACTTGAAGGACTGTTAACCACAGGACTTTTCTAGAAAAATTCTTGGGCAGTGTATGTTATGACTTTTGAAATATTTCTATTGGTGAAAAAGATTTGTCTCTATCACGAACGTTTTGCCTTTGTACATATTAACTATCCAGATGTGTTTAATACTAAAGATCCCACTGCATTTTCCTTGCTCTGTATTAAATGTAGGCATGGGAAGAAAGGCAAGTGCAGTTCTATCTGATTGGATTTCTCCTGTTTAAGGAAAAATATGTTTTTAGTCAGTGTGGAAAGTTCAGAAAGTTCCATTTCATCTAAGAGAAAAGACGCACAGATTTATATAAATAAAATTATTTTATGTTGTGAGCAGGGAAAAAAAAGAAAGCTCTCAACAGCCATCTCCTGGATGTCTAAGGATGAGGCGACTAAGATGCCCAGGGGCTAAGGACTTTGCCTGTGCCACCCTCTGTCACTTGTAATCTTGGAGCCTATTATCACATCTCGGGCAATCTCATCCTGATGTCACTTTGTCCCCATGCTGGGCAATGGTAGGGACTCTGGCTAGAATGTCCCTTGCCTGGTTTCCTAGGATGAGGGTGCTAGGCCAGGACAGCTGCTTCTCCTCCGTCTGAGTAAAGCCCCATTGGAGTGGCCCTGCTCCACAGCTGGCCACCGCCCAGCAGATAATGACTCAGCTCCCAGCCTTGGCTCCCTGGTAATCAGCAGAGTCCAGATCACCCTGGATCTGCCTCTCACACGTGTGCCAGGGAGGACAAGAGAAAGAGAAGATGAGAGGGCACAGCAAATGAGGTCAGGGAGAGGCAGGCAATTGAAATTCTAGACTCACCAGGAGCCAAGTGGGCCGGGAGGCTGGAGTTACTGGCTCTGCTCAGCGGGCACCCAGTAGGCAGGAATCCCATTGCCTGGTTTTCCTGGAGCCGGGGGGGTTGAAGGGCAAACTGTATCTCTGTAGTTGTATTGTGATGGCAAAGGAGGAAACGGGAGCAGCTGATCCAGCCTGGGCCGGGAGTGCCCACGTGTGCACAGACCCGCCTTTGTGTTCTGGACCCAGACAACAGGCTGCATTCTTCCCCCACCTCAGTGACGTCCTTCATGGACATGTCCCCAGTGCACAGTGTCAAAAGATTAAGCAGTTATGGATCAGATGATACGACATCCCCTCTAGTACCCACTCTGCTTGGGCTGTGCCTCCTCTTGCCCCCCGAGCACAGAGCAAATAACTGGCCCCAGCCCTGCCCATGAGACTCAGCAGAGATCTCTCATAGCTACAAGGGTCCGAATCTCAGAACACAGGAGTTTGAGGGACCCTGAGAGCCAGTCCACACGTCAGTGAGGTGACAGTCAGGGACAGAGCCATCGTCAGCATTCCCTCCACAGCAGCAGTGAACTTTTTGCTAGGCGGCCTCACTGAGGTGATGCGCTGAAGGAGGTGGGAGCAGGCCAGCTGGATTTCTGGGAAAGAGAGTTTCTAGGCAGAGGGAGCTCCCAGTGTGTCTGCAGAATAGGAGGAGACCTCCTATGCAGACCCTGCTTCCCCGTGCCTGCCAGCCTCCTCACCAAAGGTGTGCGACCACATCCCAGAGGATCTAGAGGGAGACAGGCGACTCTTTGGAAAGGATACTCATCCCCCAACCCTGACCAATGGTTTCCAAAGCAAATGATTTTATGTGCCAAAGCCAAGTGCAATGGATGAAGCCCCCAAGGGTGTTCCCTGCTGTCCTGCTTAGCCACACCGCAGGACCACTGCTGGCTCGGCTACTTTGGGAAGTGCTTCTTTCTCTAAATGTAACCAAAACATCCTTTGACTAGTACAAAGGCCACCTCCCCTGGCCTCCCAGACTTATCCACTCCTTCCAAGGACCACAAGTTCACACCGTGAGATCTCGGAAGAGAGGTTGTCCTTTCTAACCCTTCATGTTCTCACCATAAGATGAGGCCTACAGGGCAGCGAGATGGCCCAGCAGGCAGAGCACTCACTGCCAAGCCTGATGACTTGAGTTGATCTCGGGATGAGATGGCGTTTGTGGTCCCTGCCGTCATCCCCCTCCCAGGCTCCCAAGAAGACTAAATAAACGTAAGCGAAACAAGATGACCGTGACTGTAATAGTGACAGCTGTTCCAACTGCTGTGTCTGGCTACTGTCCAACTGAGCTGAACAAAATATCAAGGAGACGCATGTGTTATTAAAGTTCTCTTTATTTTTAATGATTATATATTAAAGGTACCTCTTTTTGGTAGGCAGATCAATGGCATTTAATACATGTGTAGACTCAGGGAAGACCCGGAAAGGTCCACTGGCGCGGAAAAGCTCTCTCCCGCTATGTCTTTGCAGTCACACCCGAAGCCACTCCTAAGTCTGCATCCACGCTCCATCTTCATGGTGTTTGAATGCCTCACAAATGAAGCGCCTTGATATGGAGTCCTTTACTTTAAATTTGTGTTTAGAGCTAACACATATTCCATGCCGTAGTAAAAATGATGGAGAATCTGCTTCTATCCCATGTCCTCAGATGGCAATCTATTAAAACAGCCAAGAAATACACTGTTATAAATCACAAGGGGCCCACGTTCCCTCTGATGCCTACTCTGCTTCTGCCTCCCCACCACTCATTTATGCCTAGCAAACACTAACTTGCCCTCCATTTAATGTTTTGTTTTTGTTTTCCTTCAACTCAGTGTAACTCTTTGGAGAGGTACCCAAGTCGTTGGGTGTATGAATTAGCCGTTCAAGTAACCATGGCCAAAAGAAAGATTCAGAATATCCCATTGCCCCAGAACCTCCTGCTGAGTGCTGTTCAACGGCACAGATGTGCCACAGCTGGTTTCTACCACCCATCGAAAGACATCTCAGATGTCTCCAAGTTTGGACTTCTATCAAGAAGGCTGTTATAAACATTAGTACATGGAGTTGTCATTTAGTACCTGGGACAGGGCCTTGCTATGTGGCCCTGGATGATCTGACTCCATACCTCATCCAGGTTCCCTGAGCATCTGCTCGACTGTCTTGGTTGCTTGGAAGTGGCTCTGAAGGAGGGCTGCCCATAGGCCCTCTGCCTTCCTGCTCTTACTTCTCCTGTGGGTAAGTCCTTCACCCAGACTTCCAAATTAATAGATTCCCTGAGGCACGCCCCACTCTTCCTTCATAACTCATGTCATGACCTCTAGTAATTATCTGTTACTTTCTTCCAACAATATCTAGCATTTCCTGCATCCTTCCTGTGTTAAGGACCTTCATGAGTTTAGGTTTTTAATTGTGTGTGTGTGTGTGTGTGTGTGTGTGTGTGTGTGTGTGTGTGTGTTTGTGTGGTGTTTTGTATGCGTGTATGCCCACAAGTGTTGCAAGTATATGTACATGGTCAGATATATATGGAAGCCAGAGACTTAGACCACTTATCTCCCACAATTGCTTCTCTACCTTATTATTTTTGAAGCAGAATTTCTTACTAACCTGGCGCTTGCTGTTGTGGGTAGACCAGCTGGCCAGCCTGCCTCCCGGGGATCTGCTTGGCTCTGACCCCCAGGCAGAGGTGTCTGCTGCCATGCCTGGTAACTGCCGCATGCTGGGGATCCAAACTTAGGACCTCACACTTGCTCAGCAAACACTTTACACACTGAGCCATCTCCATAGCCCCCTGATTTTAATTGGAATCATCCTGTAATCTGAATCAAAGTGGGACATACTTCCTCCCTTTCAGTATAATCTCAGGGCTAACAGAGGGCCTGACACTGTGTGAGCGTGTAACGAGTGTCCGATGCCTTCCCACACCACAGCCTTGACTCTTGCTGCTCTCTAGAAACATCTCTTCTGATCAAGTCCACAAAATTATCCAGTCATGTTGCCTGAGATCAGTATTTGGGAGAAAGTAGATGTTAATATTGGCTGTTGGCTCACTTAATGAGTATCCATTGAGGTTCTGCTGGGTGCTGGAATGACAGATGAGTGAGGTGGACAATGGCCCTGTCCCCATGAGCTCCTGAGTGTCTAGCCAGCAAGAAACACAGCTGAACAGGTGTCTATTCTAGATGACAGTAAGTCCTGTGGAAAAGGAACGGAGCACACTCTGGGACTGTTATAGGGAACCCTGACCCAGCTCTGGGTATCTAGAAGGCTCTCCAGAAGAAGTGATATTTGAGTTTGGACTTTAAAAATACTAGAGATGAGTGTGGTGGCGCGCGCCTTTAATTCCAGCACTTGGGAGGCAGAGGCAGGAGGATCGCTGTAAGCCAGCCTGATCGACATAGAGAGTTCCAAGTTCACCAAGGCTACAAAGTCTCAGAAACAAAAGCGTTAGAATGCCAGTAAGTTATTTATTTTGCTTCTTTTTCCTTCCTTGCAGCTTTCTTGTTAAGACTCATGTGTCTACGATGGTAAACTCTGATAAGGGTCTCATCCACTGACTCTTGTTCAGTAATGAGAAGAATATCAGACAAAGAATACAGAAGGATGCCTTCCTGATGATGGTGGTCATGGAGCTGATGAAAACAGACACCATAGGACCCTCCCTTGTATGAATCAGGGGATGTGGGATCTCAAGATGCAATTCGATTTGTATTCTCCAACCTCCAGCTCCCTTTACAGTCTAGGCAGAACTGAGCTGAAATGAATATAACTTCCTTCCATCAGCTAAACTCAGGAGCTGCCACCAGGAAGATCTGGGAGGGAAGCAATGGAGCCAGAGGATACAGCTCACATGAATGAGGCCTATTTGGCCAGCAGGAAGCCTGGGAATGCCATCCTCAAGTATCAGGGGGCACTTGACCCCAGTCTGGGCCCTAGGTGTAGCCCTAGGTATCTTGATGTTCTGAGAGCCTGGGTTTGCACAGATGAGGGAAACACTGTGTCACCACAGTGTAGGCTCAGGCTGGCTTACCTCCTCCTTCTGGTAGCTTCTTGGATTTCTGCTCACACGGCTGCATGGCTGGCTGTCCAGGCTGTGCGGTGACGCAGACAGTCACTGTGCCTCAGCCTGCAGTCATTCTCTTCGGCTTTGTTTTGGACACATTCCCTTTAAGGGTTCCGACTGCTCCCAGTCAGCAGTGGGGGTTGGGAGCCAGAGAGACAACTGTGTTCTCAGTGGCCAATCCTGTTAATGAGCAGCAGGAGGCCCCAGTCAGAGAAGGGCAAAGCCAAGCCAGGGCACCCTGGGAAGCGATGCAGAAATAGGGTGTTCCCTCCTCCTGTATGTTTAGATTGAGAGTCGCAGACCCTCTGAGCAGGTGTCAGTGCTGCGGTTGCTAAGCCTTGCTCTTCGTGTCCTCCGTTCTGTCCAACTTCAGTTCCCATACTTCGGGCCATCCAATCATTCCTGTCCTCCTTAGCACAGGTTCTGACAACCCCTGTAATGAGATCCTCTGGGAGCTCAATTCATCCTTCCAGGGAAGGGCTCTGGAGGCCTTACGAGTGCTAAATATTTCTCTGGATGTAATGTGAGCCCTCAGTCCTACCTTGATGTTTTGTTCCTCCCTCTCAAAGCAAATCTCTGACTTTGTTGATCACGCATTGCTAAAGACATCTGTGCTCATCTTTACTTCATTTGTAGATTCCCCGTAAGACCAAATCAACTCCTAAGAAGGTAAATCCAGCACTCAAAGTCAAGGCTGTGCTTCTAACAGCCCCAGGTCTGGCTGGGCAAGATACAGAACAGCCAGTTTGTGCTCCTTTTCCTCCCACTGTGTCCTATCCTGGGTTCTTCAGCAAGGCAACAGTCCACCGTTATACTTGACCCTGAGCCTGACCTCTCTGAATCCCATCCCAATAACAGGATCCTCCCAGGTGGCTATGGCTGCCTGTGTGTCCTCAGAGCAGAGCCAGAGGCAAACACTAGCTTTGTCATTGGTTTGCTGGTCAATCCCGGGCCCTGAATCAAGCCCCTCACAGCCTTGGGTTCCTCATATGACAATGAGGGATGGCTACTTCCTCCTCTGGTTTGCAGAGAGTCATAGTTTCATTCTTAACCAACATGAACTACCTACCAGCTGTGAGTCTCGGGATGAGGTGCTTTTTATCAAGGATTCATTTTCTCTTTGATAAACATGGAGATAATGTGCCTGGGAGTGGCCACACAGACCTTTAGTTCAGGCACTCTAGAGGCAGAGGCAGAGGCTGGTGGATCTCAGTGACTTAGAGGCCATCCTGGTTTATCTGGAGAGTTTCAGGACAGCCAGGGGTACATACTAAAAACCTGTCTCAGTGAGCCTCCCCCGACAGAAGTAGACAGTGGTGTGGACAGAGTTGCTGTGAGGAGCTTGGAACTGTCACTGGTCACGGTGGTCACTGCGCGTCCTATGTAAAGATGCCTGCATGATGTTATTACAGATAAATGAATCAGACAAAAATCTGATCTTACTTTTTCTGCCCACAAGGTTGTTCACCTCTACGGAGTCTACTCAAGTCAGAAGCCCAGGAGCTCTTCCTTGGGTCTGTCTATAGTCTCATCACCCAAATCTGATTTGTGACCAGCACATCTGGTTCATTTATTTCCTAAGCACCCTCTGAAGTTCTCCTCTCTCCTTTAAACCCATCACTCCCTTCCATATCAGGCCAAGAAATCTCTGGACCATCACCCCAGCATCCTAACTAAAACCCCTCCCTGTTAGCATTGTGGATACAGACAGGCTAACAATATCTTTCAAAACTCTGCCAAGGCCTTGCCATACTAGTTACTTCTCCTGTTGCTGTGACGAAATACCAGACAGGGTTTGAGGAGACTCAGTCTCTTGAGGTAGCAAAAGCAAGGCAGTTTTTAGGTAGCTGACAACATTGTATCTACAATGTAACCTAAAGTTAGGAAACAAGAGATAACTATGGATGTTCAGTTCGTTTTCTCCACTTTATCCATCTGATGGTCTAGCCCATCAGATGACGTCACCCACAATTAGGGTGGGTATTCCCATCTCAGATACCCGAATCCAGATGCTCCCCCATAGGCACGCCCAGAGATTTGTCTCCTAAGCGATTCTAGATCCTGTCCGGTTGACAGTCAATGTGAGCCATCACTCTTGCTGACAGTCCTGGCAGCCCCAGGAGTTGGCTTTAAACTTAGCTTACTAGTAGAGTCATCTGAGGAAGTCCAAAACAAGAATCTCTGACGTGGGTCCTATGATCTTTAGGTGACTGACTGATGGCTAACCTTCATTGTCGACTTGATTTGGAATTACCTAAGAGACACTTGGCGACATGTGTCATTGCAGGAATTTCCTGAGAGGTTTAACTGGGGATGGAAGACCCACCCTGAGTGTGGGAGGCACCGTTGCATGGAGTAGGGTCCAGGACTGAATAAAAAGGCAAGCAGGAGAAAGCACAGACACTAGCACTCATCTCTCTCTCTCTCTCTCTC
>PVIU01005667.1:5699-69589 GCA_004026605.1 Ondatra zibethicus | reverse complement strand
ACTAGATTCCCAGTTGGTAGGCTGGCTCCTCTGCCAGGTGTGGAAGGCTCTCTTCGCCCCGCTCCCACCTCCTTCCCTGCTCCCATCATCTCATGCCTCTTTCTCCACCTTGAGTGTTACGCTCTATCAATGCTGAGAGCCGAGTGCCACCCATGTACTTCAGTTCTGTGTCTGCTTTAAGATTCCCCCCTCCCCCAGTCTGCCTTGTCCTCTGGTGGGCTCCTGTGTGTCCTTCCAGCTCCATCCCAGCCACCAAGAAAGTCATATGCAGCGGTTTCTGTCTATAAGTTCAGAAAAAGTAAAACTAATGCTTTTGGAGTCCGGAGATGGCTGCACCTTGGTGGGTGTCATAGGTTTCTGTTGCCATGGTGAACGCCATGACCACAAGTGACTTGAGAAGGGAAGGGTTTGTTCCACCTTTCAGCTTACAATCCTTCCTGAAGGGAAATGACAGTAGGAACCTGGGGAAGAAGGAACCCGGAGGCAGGAACTGAAGCAGAAGCCACAGAGGGATGCTGCTCACTGGTTTGTCCGCCCCAGTTTGCTCAGTTTGCTTTCTTATACCACCCAGAACCACCAGCCCAGGGGTGGCACAACCCTGGTCTGGGTCCCCTTTTCTATAAATCAGCAATCAAGAAAGTGCCCCCCGCAGATTCGCCTAAGGGAAATTTGTGAGGAAAATTCATGAAGGCGTTTTCTTAACTGAGCTTTCGCTCCTCAGATAATTCCAACTTGTGTCAAACTGACCTAAAAACAACAAGAGCAACGAAGGCCCAACTGAGGCAGTGAGGTGGGGATTAGTGACTGAGAGGGGGAAGCAATTCATAGCCAGGATTCGTTTTCTTTTCTTTGAGAAAGGGTCTCACTGTGTAGCCCAGGCTGGTCGAGAACTCACAGAGATCTGTTTGCTAGGATTAAACGTGTGTGCCGACATGCCTGGCCAGTCATGTTTTCTGGTCTGGGTGCGGCCTTCACAGGTTACTTTGATTTGTGAGGATTCTTCAAGCTGTAGACCACAACTTGTACAGCAGTTTTGTGTATCGATGGCCCAGACAGCCCTTCCTCCAGGAAGCCTTTGTAAATACCCTCCCTTAGAGGCGGCCTTGCCCCTCTCCACTAAGGCTGTGCCTCACTAGGTCCTCCTTGGTGGTACTCAGCGCTCAGACCTGCAGTTCCATGCCTTTGTCCCCATATGGACCTGTTCTCTTTAAGGACAAGATCTGAGACACCCCAGTATTTTACATATGGCTCCACAGATGTGTGTGGACTGAGTGGATTAGGGAGGGAGGTGAGCCTGCATCTATTTTTCTTTTCTCCTTTTTGAGAACACAAATCACAGTGCCCTGAGCTGCTTTTAGTCAGTGAAGTAAATATCAGAGCCCTCTCACTGTTCTTCCAAGCCTGAGCCAGAGGGGCCATATTCCCACCACCAGGCTCCATCACCACTGCCACATACCCTGTGGCACTCTGCTGGACTCTCTATCCACCCAGGCCAGTAGCAGCTCTCTTATCTCATCCTGTGTAAACACCACAGCCCAGAAGGGCTCCTGAGGGAGCGCCTAATTGGCCTGAGTTCACCATCTTCCATTATTGCTTAGCTGGAGAGAAAATATCCCATGGCTCCGAGCAAGCCAGACAATGATTTAAAAGTGGGGGGAGCTTTGAGAACCAGAAGGGTTTCCTGTGGCCACTTATAAACTCAAATGAACTCATCACAAAGCAACTGAAATGTTCCTTACACTTCTACAGTTTTGCTGTGCCATGTCCTCTTGGGACACCCAGGATCTAAGGCTAAAATGGTCATACGTCGTGTGTGTGTGTGCGTGTACATGTGCACGAGTGTGTGTGTGTGCCCTGCATACAGTAGAAAGAGCTCTGGATCTTCATTCTCTTCATATAAACCGAAGCATGAACAGGGTGAACTACATGGATTGCTGTTAGCATTCATCATGAGTTAAGTTAGCACACGTGACTTACATGCTGCTAGAAAATTGTATCCATACAGATATAAGTAGCACATTAGCATCACCCGAAGGCCATCTTTGCCAGAGGCGGATGCATTTTAAACCTTCACATCTTCTAAAGGAATTTCAGATGTCCCTGGAGAAGCTAGGGGGAAAGTGACTTCCTGGTCGGGATGAACCAGGACAGGAGGGCATGGATGTGTGTAGAAGGTCACTCCTCTTCCCCCAGGAGTTGGATTTTCACATCTTGAGCATCTTTTTTCACTGGTTCTCAGCAAGTCAGTCTCTGAAACCGCCATCATGGACTCCTTCATATGCAGGGTGGCTGTGTTTCCATGCTTCATTGAGGCCCCTGCCTCATCCCGTGGCCACCACTAAGGGCTAGCTCTTCCTGCTGTCCTGTGGGGAAATTGCTAAAAATGTCCTTCAAACATCTGTATCTCAAGGGCTCTAGCAAAGCTCTGCAACATATCATATCCCCAGGCCCAGATGCTGAAGATGAGTTTGGGGAGGCAATTCCTAGCTACAGATCTTCAGTTCATCAAGGGTTGAAAGCAAAAATCCAAGAAAACCCACAGTTTATAGCTGTGACACACAATTGCCCTGAAATTCCCTTTGTGTGTGCAGGTACACACTCACATATCTGTGCCAGGTGTGTTTGGAGGTCAGTGGCCAACACTAGAGATCATCTTAGCTGTTTTTCTATTGCTGCTATAAGACACCAAAGCAACTTAGAGAGGGAAAAAATTTATTTGGGGCTTAGAGTTCCTGAGGTTTAGCATCCATCACCATCATGGTGGGGAACACGGCAGCAGGCAGGTAGGCAAGGCACTTGGGCAGTAGCTGAGAGGTCACATCTCTATCTAGAAGAACAAAGCAGAGAGAGCTAACAGGGAATGGCAAGGGCTTTTGAAACCTCAAAGCCCACCCCAGTGACATGTGTCTTCTAACAAGGCCACATCTCCTAATCCTTTTCAAACTGTTCCACCAACTGGCGACCGAGTATTCAGACATAGGAGCCTATGGGGGTCATTCCCATTCAAAGTACCACAGGGGGCTTCCTTAGCCACTCTCCGCTTTGAATTTTTGAGACAGGGTCTCTCTCTCTCTGAGCCTATAGCTCCCTGATTCAGCTGGACTGATGAGCCCCCAGGGATCCCCCTGTCTTCTTCTCCCCGGCACTGGGGTTACAGGTTGGTGCTGTCACACCCAGCTTTTTTATGTGGGTGCTAGGAATCGAACTCTAATCCCTTTGCTTGCACAGTAAGCTTTTTTTTTTCAGTTGAACCACGCCCCCAGCTCCAAATTTTTCTTTTAATAAAGTGTATACCCTGAAGAAATCCCAGGTGAGACTTGGTGTTTGTAGACTCCCTGACTGTGAGGGCTAAGACTCGGGAGAATGAAGTTGAGAATAAGCATGAACTTCATTCTGTACTCTCAAGCCCATAGGGAAAGAACCCCGGACAAAGGTCTATTCAAGGTTGTGGTTTCTCATCTCTCCGAGCAGAATACAAGCTATTGGGAAAGATGTGTCTGGAGAGTCATTCTGATATTTTGCTTGCTCTCCCCAAGAAAATTGAATCATTCTAGGTGGGGGTCGCATCCAAAGATGAGCCCAACCTCAGCACCTCACAACAGGTGGAGGGCAGCATAAAGCGTCAACCCATTCCAACATACATCTATCTGTATACCTACTGGCTCCCCTAGAAGGACAGTGAGGTACCATCTTATACTTCAATGAGAATGATCAATCACTTGGGGTCTAAGTATATGTCTATGCATAAATAACCCCCCCCCCAAACTTTCGAAACTGCCTCGGGTGCTGGGGATGTGGTTTTGTTGTTAGGTTACTTGGCTGGCATTTACAAAGTCATGTGTTTGAGCCCCAGTCCCACTTAAATCTGAACATAGTGGTTTATGCCTGTAATCCCAGCTCTTGGGAGGTGGAGCACAAGAGAATCAGAAGTTTAAGATCGCCTTTGGCAACATGGTGACTTGGAAGCCTGTGCTATATAATACCCTATGTAACAATAATGACAACAAAAACCAACCAACCAGAAAAGTTCAGAAAAATAGAAAGGGCGCTCACATCTCGACAGCATAGGCACTTGTTCCCTACCCAAGAAATGCTAACATCTCTGCATTGGCCAGCTTCATATTCATGAGAGATCCCTTGATTCACATGTTGAACAAATACATGCCTGGCTCAAAGGCCAGAGGTGATCGAGATGGAGTCCCCAATCTAAAGAAGCATCATCAGGAGTCAGCAGAAGAGTGTAGTCGCCAGTAGCAACCCTGACTGCTCCATAGGGATGAATGGAATCAGGGCCTGCAGGAACTGAACGGAGAGTGTTGTGAGAACTCAGAACCAGCACAGAAGGAACAATACAGAACAAACTGCTAGGTGGCATGTGCTTAGCAGGATAATGGGAAATGCTAAGCCCAGACACACACTGCAGGACAGCCCCTCCTGGCCCACCACGTATGGATGCCCCTCTGCCCACCACAGCTTCTCTCTGGAGGCTCTGTGATGGGCTGTACTCTTGGCAAGCTGGACCCAAGAACAGCCTCCTTCCAGAGCTTAGCTCCACTCTCCCAGCTGAAATCAGGCCAGCACTGGTCTTCCGGCATGGCCAACAGTCCTGAGATTTTGCTAGCCTGCATTCTACTGCTCCGCTGACAGCCCTGAAATAAGGCAGGAGGCTCGCTTAGCCTGTAGGAAAACCACTCTGTTCTGAGCCTTGACCCTTCTTGTGATGAGTCTGCATTCTGTGGTGATCTTGCCCATTTGAGGCTTTCCGTTGTCCTCACTGGGAACTGGAGAGAGGGCGAGAAAGACAGGGTGTGAATATGGGGGGGCAGAGACAAAGACAGAGGCAGAGAGAGGATCAGAAGACAGAGCAGTAACACTGAGAGCAGCGTCAGGAATCCTGTCCAGAGGCGTGGCTGTGTCCAGCGTTGGCTGACTGGTGACTTAATGCAATTAAGATCCCAGTGAGACGCTGTGATTTTTCATAATCTTGGTGTCTGGGACTTGTCACTTTGAGGTTCCTGAAACGATTGTCTCAGTCTAACTGCAAAATGGAACCAAAGTGGCGCCTTTGGGAGACATGATCTCACCAGCCCTGGGTAGCTCTGGGTCAGGGGAGTGTGACAGAGGCCCCAGGGATGCTGAAGGGTGCAGCTGTGAGACACTATGGCAACAAGGTGAAGGGAGGGTGGAGCTTTGCTAAGACCTGGCTCTCTGTGGAACTGAGTGGAAAGCCTAAGACAAGCTACCTCTATCTTAGTGAGCCTTGGTTTTCTCATCTTTAACATATGAACAACCAGCCTGGCATGGATGTGTTATTCCAGGGCTCCAGAAGCAGAGACGGGAGGATCATGGGTCCGAGGCTAGCCTAAGCTACAGAGTAGGGCCTTGTGTCAAAAGTGTGGTGGGGGTGTGGAACATTATTATGAAGAGACTTAAACACTCATGAACTTCTTCTCTGAAAAATAGGATTGCAAGGAGGATCTACTAACTTGTAACAGCACAGAGAAATCAACAATCTAGACTACAGACCACACATGAAGAAACATGCTGGGGCTGGGGAGATGATTCATTGGTGGAGGGCTTGCATAAAGATGAGGACCTGAGTTTGACCCCCAGTACCTATGTGTGTGGCGGTGGGGGCGGGTAGGGAGCCAGGTGTGATGGCCCTGTATTGCAATCTAGCACTGGGGAGGTGAAGGCAGGATCCCTGAGGCTTACTGACCCAAGCAGCCTACTCAAATGGGTGATCTCCGGGTTAAGAGGGAGACCTTATCTCAAAAAGGTAAGGTGAAGAGTAACCAAGGAAATACCTTATGTTCAAGGAAATACTGCCTCTGGCCTTTACACATACACACACACCCCCCACACAACATATCATATAAGTAGATACCATACATACAAACCACACACATACATACCACACACCCACACATCACACACATACTATCACACACACAAGCACATAACACACATACACACACAACATATCACACCAATACATCACACACTCATGCCATACATACATACATACCACACAATACAACACATCACATACAAGCCACACATAAACAGCACACACACACAAATACACACCACACACACAATATATCACATCAACACATCCCACACCACACCAGCATATCACACACACCATACATACACATCACACACACACTCTCTATATATGCCACATACACACATGTACACAATACACACCCAACATATCACACACGCCACACAATGTCCACCATGTTTACCATACACACATCACACACATACCACATATACAAACACACCACGCATATCTCACAAAGTCAGTCTTTTGTGTGGAGGGGAGACAAGGTTTCACGTAGCCCAGGCTGGTCTTAAGCTCACTGGAAAGCTATGGCTGACCCTTAGCTTCTACTGATTCTCTTAAGGTGCGTCTATCTGTTGAAATTGCAGGCTTGGACCACCAGAGTCGGCACTTTTCAGGTTATTTTCAATCATTCTTTCCTTTTTCAAGGTGGCTTACGCTCATCCCTTAAGTCCTCTGGCTCACTGAAATGACAACTAACTATCATAATCATAGGCAGTGTCTGCGCTCGCTATGTGCCAGCCGGCCCTGTGTCAGCCTCTTATGGGTATTATCTGTCCTGTGGGGCAGACATTTTACAGATGAAAAGGGGTCAGAGGGAACCGTCATCTTCTGAGTCAGAGGCAGGTGAGTTATGAACCAGATGCAGATCTTCCAGAAGGGGGGCAGGTTGACCTACAATGAGCCAGCATTGACTTCCTGGGCCCTAAAGGGCAGAATGGCACCGTTCCTCCTTTCCTGCCCACTTCCTGGGACCCTGGCCGGAGCAGAAGAGGGGAAAGGAAATTCCTGCTTCCAGTTTTCATCCCTTTGGTGCTGCACAGCCAGCAGCAGGGCCTGGGGGAAGCGATAGCTCCAGGGGCCTCGCACACCCTCTCTGTTTTCAGGGTTTAACCCTCATCTCATTTACTCCACTCGTCCTGCCCTGAAACATGCCCCGCCTGACAAGTGGCCCCAAGACAAAGGAGACTGAAACCCCAGGCTCCAGGTGGGACACTGGGAAAGGACTTGGCTCCTCCTGTTTGTACAGCTTTATTTGAGACTGCAGCCAGTGATGACCATGTGAATACCGTCCATGTAGCCCCTATACTGCCGATGCCAATAGCCAGTGAAAATTCATAAGAGTTAGTCTCTTCTCAGTGCCTTGAGATGAAGCCAGATCCTGCTTCCATGAGGTTAGGGAAAGGAAGGGGAAGATGAGAGAGCAAGAAAATCAAGTTTTCTCTGAGGAGATTTGGGAGGAAGGAGTCAGCCCGAGCAGATACCATAGACAAGGAGGCCCCTGGAGATGCTTCCAGGCTAATAGGACATCCTTTCTCTCAGGAAGACTTTCTGCCCCAGATTCCTGCCATTCCACACGACCTTGCCATTAGGCTTTATGACCCCTGCTGACCTTTGGCCCAGACCTCTCAAAGACAGTTGCTAGCCTGACACAGAAGGGACCTTGCCTATGCTGTGGCCCTCACCATATGTGGTATCTTGCTTGAGTCAGGTCTGGTGTGTACCCGAAGTGCAGTAGAACCCCAGGGGAGGAGAGTTGCCCAGACAGCAAGTACACAAGTAGCCATGCATGGATGGCTAGTGTCCCTTCAGAGAAAGGGCCAAGTCTAAGCTTTGGTCTTTTATGTCTGGATCTCAAGATGAACATAAGGATGAATAAAAGCAGTTAGGGCATAAAAACTAGAGAAAATTTCAGAAAGTAATACTTTAATATAGCCAGTAACGAAATCAGCAGGCTTGAAGAAGAAGATTAAGCCAAGACTCAAGACTGGGGAGCTCACATATAGAAGAGAGGTTAGTTAGGCAGTTGAGAAAGAAAGAACAGAGAAAGAAGGTGAAGACAAGACACATCTCTCTTGGGTATGCCTTCCCCTAGGGTCCACCTGCTCTCCACCACCTCCCAAAAATGCCCTTAAATTACGAATTCACCAGCATATCTTTCCGTCCATGAAGGCAGCCCCACATGGGTGCTGGGAGCTGAATCCCCTCCTCTTATAAGAGCAGCAGGTGCTTTGACCACTGAGCCACCTCTTCAGCCCCTATTGATGGACTTCTGATTAGTTCCCACCCTTTCCTCTCCAAACATGATGGACCAGCATCAAATAGGTTCCCACACACGGCATTCCCATTCCAAAAGACCAGTGCTGTGGTTATGTTACCTGTTTCCCCTTCCCCCAACCCAGGGTAACAGCTCAGATCTCTCAGTACCAGCCTGGTCACCTGCTATTTCTTCATTCATTGTTGCAAAATGTCACCCCCAAATATCTGTGAAGTTGCCAGTGCCAAAGACCACTCTAGGAAGGTGGGTATCCCAGAATCCTCAAAGGCAGGTTGGGATTAGCCTGTCTTTTCATTTTGTCTAAGGAGCCATGTGTTGGAGGCTTTTACCAGGTAGCTCTGAGTTCAGACTGTTCTGGTGAGGGTATCTTAAACATTTGAAGATAAGATGTGCGTGAGAAGGGTGTATGGGGTGGATAGGCATGTGCTGTGGGAACTTCCACATGCCACGGGAGTGGGGGAAAGTATCCGCAGAGTTCGGGGATGGAATAAAGAGGCCTTAGTGCTTCTAGGAGATCATCTAACCCTCTCAACCATTATGCTCACATTCAAAACCTCAGTCGGACAGCAGCTGCCCAAGACGACTTATTTATAGCTCAAACTATAAATACGCCCCCTTCACACCCTACCCTCGCCCCGTGGGACTTTAAGGCAAACATCCCAAAAGGATGATGAGGTGCCAGCTGACACTGTTTCCACAACAGATGACTCGCAGCTGCCTGTCATCTGTGGCTCCCCAGGCTGATGGCATAGGACACAGCTGGGCAGGCCCACTGGAATACCAATGTCCTGTCACCTTATCCCTCTCACACACAGCCCAACAATAGGGCAGCCTGGGGAGGCCACTCTGTACGTCCCTGAGAACACAAAGGACATCCCAGGAATAGACATCAGCTGATGGGGAATGCAAGGATAGCCCTGCATCCCCGGCAGCCTCGCCCCTTCTGCACCCACAAAGGCTCTGAGAACAGAGATCTGTGGGAGCCTCAAACTCCCACTCCGCCACAGATGCAAACAGGCGCCACCCTTCAAACAAGCATTTCTAATGGTCAATGGGGTTTAACGAAAGCCAACTTCTAATGTTATAAACCAGCAGTTCTCAACATGTGGGTCACAAACCCCTCAGATGTCCCATATCACACGTAGATAGTTACAATGCAATTCATAACAGTAGAAAAATTACAGTTATTAAGTAGCAATGAATTAACTTTATGGTTGGGGGTTGCCACAACATGTGCAACTGTATTAAAGGGTCACAGCATCAGGAAGGTTGAGAACCACTGCTCTAGACAATTAACTACTACTAGTCACTGAGTCCATTTGTCTCATTGACCCATGTACGAAAGGTGATATTTGTTTGTTTGGAGGAACAGGATTTTGTACCCTGAAATTTTTCCTTTTTGCTTCTGTTTAAAAACTGTACCAAAATATTCTAATATCATGTTAAGAAGTAAACTGTAATGCTATACATGAAGTATGGCTTCTAAATTTGTTGTTTCTTTGTTTTATTTTGCACATCATGCAACCCTAGATGTCCTGGAACTCCTTATGTAGAACAGGCTGGTCTTGAACTCACAGAAAACTGCCTGATTCTGCCTCCCAAGTGCTGGGATTAAAGGCATGTGCCACCACACTTGACTGGTTTTAATTTTAAAAGACAGTAAATATGCATAATTTAAAAATCTAATTAAACGGGGCTGGAGAGATGGCTCAGCGGTGGTTAAGAGCATTGCCTGCTCTTCCAAAGGTCCTGAGTTCAATTCCCAGCAACCACATGGTGGCTCACAACCATCTGTAATGAGGTTTGGTGCCCTCTTCTGGCCTTCATCGATACACACAGACAGAATGTTATATACATAATAAAGAAATAAATATAAAAAATCTAATTAAACAAACCATCAAACAATAAAATAGAAAACAGACCCTACCACTTAGAAAATTTGGAGGGCAAATTTTAGGTTAACACTGTCATGATCCTATGAACTCCAGGACAATGCTATTGTTTTAAATTGTTAGGGTCAGCATTAGTTCCCATTGCTGGGGAAGATATCTTTAAAAAAAAAATTAAAGAAGAAAGGGTTTATTTCAGTTTGAAGGCTACAGTCTCTCATCATAGTGGGGAAGGCATGGTAGCTGGTTCTTCATTTCCTCCTAAGCCTATGTCCCTCACAGGTCTTTTTGTACCAGCCTAAGGGGACTCAGTTGTTTTTGACAAGAAAGGGACAGAGTGAACCATTCCTGCCTGCAGAACATGACCAAACAGTGGTAGCCCTCTGCCAAATGCCATCACGTCTACAGTTCAAGAAAAAGAGGCGTTTTTACACCTGTGCCCATGCTGATGCTGTTTACATAAGCCACCTTCAGGCCATTGACATATGAGTGACTAGACACACACCCTCACACCATGAAATATTGTTTAGTCTTTTAAAAAAGACATCTAGACACAATCAATCATGGCAGACAAGAGACAGAGGCAAGGGCAGCTGCGTCATGTTGGTGGTACTCCAGAAAACAGAGTACCGGAGACAGGGGCGGGACTAAAACTGTCAAAGGCTACCTTGGTGACCAACCAGACTCTATCTCCTAGGGGGGCTCTTCATAACAGTGCCACCAGCTGGGAGACAAGTAGTTCATACATGGGCCTGTATCAGACAATTCAAATCCTATAAGCAGAACAGAGAGCTAACTAAAGTCAGGTTGCATCTGAAGAAGCCTAGAGAAATCGGGGTGGGGGGTGGGGGGGAAATGCTCTTCTTCCAGTGCCAGAGACTTGAAGTACCATCCGGACTGTCTGGGGGTTGGAGGGTTTCAGCCAATGCCATCTCCCTGTCAGAGTATTGACATGGGTAGACCAGCCAAGCTGAGAGTTGGTGTATTGATCTCAGGAGCTGGACTGCCGAATTTCTGCCTTTAAGCACCTTGCCAAGAGCTCGGCTGACCGACTTACAAGCCACATTGGCCACAGCCACTGAGAGCAAGTGTCACTTCTCCGGGTGTTTGTTCTGTTGATGTTATCTGACACACACATTCCTGATTCCACATCAGGGGCCTTTTCCACATTTATTTTTGTTTGTTTGTTTTGGGGAAAGGGTCTCCTTAGCCCACATTGGCCTTGAATTTACTACGTCCGAGGCTGGCCTTAAACTTGTGATCTTTCTGTTTCTGCCTCCCTAGTGCTGGGACTACAGGTATGTATCATCACTTCTGGTTGCTAAGTATTGGTAATTGAACCCAGGGCTTTGTGCATGCTAAGAAAGTATCTATGACCTACCTCCCCAAACCCCATATTTAGGATCCTTTATCTGCATTTGGCTTCTTTGATTTGGCAAATAACCCAATCCTAGCTTTTTGGACTTAAACGATCTTAGCACAACCTACAAACTTCACTTCAGGACCTTTTGGTAAAAGCTAGTCCCCTGGTTCAACACCAGTCATTAAAAAGTAGAGGGAAATCCCTTCCACCTGAGCTGCTTGAGAAGCAACAGCCTTTCACCTGTGTTGTTTGAGAGGCAGTCTGGGGGTCGCAATGTGAAAACGCTGGGTCACACGGGGAACAGGGAGAATGCTGGGGTTTCTGACCCATCATACAGAATCGTGGCTGTCAGTCAGATCCGGGGGCCTGAAGAACTGAGGAAGCCCGGAATCTCTGCTGGGAGCGCTGCACAGCCTCCATGAGGGTGTCGCTTCCTGCCTTTTCCAGACGCTTCTCAGAAAAGAGGGTCCTTCCTATCTAGTCCCCACAGCTACCTCTAACCCTGATGGCATCTCCATCTACTTCATACGGGACACAACTGCATTTCAGAGACTCGGGAAACAGATTCAGCAACCTGTCTGCTCCCTTCGGGTAGTTGCGCTCAGCAGGTGTCATGGTCACTTAGTGCACTGAGGAGCTAACTTGGCTTCTAAGTCCCAAACCGAGACCATGGCTGTAGCCTATGTGAGAAAGGGTAAAAACCAACACAGAACTGGGTGTTCTGCTAAGGGTTCCTAAAAGATATTCAATAGCCCTTCCTGAGTTCTACTTAAAGGTACCCATCCAAAGAGCCTATACCTTCCCATATATACATATATCTATATATACATATATACATGTATATATATATATATGATAGACACATGAAACCCAGGGACTTCTACTAACTACATACAGGCTCTGCTCTAATACTTGACAAACATGAGCTCTGATCACCTAGCAACTCCAGCCACATCTGGTCATATGTATGAGGCAGACACTGGCCATATCTGTATTTTATACAGGACTCTGAGCCACAGAGAGGCAAAGTAATTTTTCCAGCTAAAAGTAGCAGAAGAGCCGGAATCATACCAAGGAAGCTTATCCCTACCCACCATGCAGGGTCTAATCATTTATATTAGATTCTAATGCAAAACACTGGGCACCCACAGGAGCTTGGCAGGTGGTCACAAGCCTGGATAAAGGTGATTCCTTTGTTTTTCCAGGGAACAAGAAAGAAAATGTCCACTCCAGACACTGCATGACGGAGAGGCCGGTGCTAACCCTCCCTGGGATGCCCCCCATTCCCTGCCTCTTCAGGCACAGCCAAGCAGTCAGTCCACCTCTCCTTAGCCTCCCATATCCCCAGGGCACCCCAGACATCTGCTCCGCCCCCTGTGGGTTCAAGCCCAACCTCTGCACTTGGCCTCAGATTGCCTCACTGTCCTGCCCTCCAGTACCCCCTGCTTTCTGTTTCACTGAAGATGGGGACTCATCAAACCATTTTAGGGCAGGGGGCTGACATTTAACTTGCTGAGAGTTGACATGGGCTCCATTAAAAAGGACAATAAGCCAAGGGATTTTTAAAAGCCAGAGGTGACTAGTGGGTTAGTTAGGCACAGAAGTTCCTTTGTCATTCTCGCCAAGGTGAACACAAGTACCTCCAACTGATGGGCTAGCGGCCAATTAAGTTAAATATCTGCTTGAAACGCCGAACACTTCAAACACTCGCCAGCTGCAACAGGATGGAACTGGGAGCTTTGATTGAACGGGCGCAGCAGATGAAATATTTACAGAGCTCAGCAGAAATAAATGCATGGATTTTCTTTTCTTTTTTTTTTTTCTTTAGAGGAAATGCACATATGGCTGTTTGAAACCCACCCACCCAGGGAATGCTCACTGCCTCTGAGCCGGAAAGAGCTTGAGCACAGAGAGCAGGGGAGAGAGCTTTGTAAGGGGAAAGGAAAGCAGCGCCTGCCCTGTGCCCAGCCGCATCTCCAATGGAACAGAGGGAACTAACGCATGAGCGGGATCCCAGGAAGAGTGCTGATAAGCACAGGATGATTAATTGTCTTTTTAATGTATTTACACTCCAAGTATTTCATAGGACATGTTCACATTAAAACTGTGTCTTTTTATCTGAAATTCAGATATAACTAGGCATGTTGTGGTTTTAGTTGCTAAACACAATGCCCTTAAATCCAAGAAGGATAAGAAACCCCCATGACCCAGGAGTGGAGAAGTGACCAGCAGAAGAGACTCCTCAGGGCCAAGACTGGAGCTCAGTTGAAGGAGTGCTTGCTCAGCATGCCTGAGCTTGTAGGTTTGATCTCCCAGCACTGCACATAGACACACACCAATAATCAGCACTCAGGAGGTGGGAGCAGATCAACGGTTCAAGATCATACGCAGCTACATAGGGTCTTGGAGACCAGCCCGGGATCTGAGTCCGGGTCACAAAAACCAGAATGCTCTCCTGCGGTAGTTCAGGTCTGAAGGGGAGTTGGTTGGAAATTCAAGCCTGTGTTTTTTAACTGCAGAGGGTGGGCCAGAACTGGTCAGGAGGCTTATCAATGAAGTCATAAAGCACAGGGTTCTCAGCCTCTGCTACAGGCAGAGCAGCCGTTGTTGGCATGGAGAAGGCCCATGGGAAACAAATGACACACAGTGGGCTCTCTGGATTCTTCTCTGCAAACAGAAGAGAGCCAGTAGGTCATAGCGGTTACCACTTGTGCAGACCTACTGTGTGTCAAGCACTTGACAACCAAGTCACCAAAGCCTCACAAGAGCCCTTGGAAACAGGCATGATGAATGTCTTCTCATGGGTACAGAAACTGAAGTTAACCAGTTTAACAAGATTCTCAGACCTGCTAGAAGCGGAGCTGGGTCCACATCCAGTGCCCTTTTCAGGGCCCCATTCTATGCCTGTCATTTGATTCTAGGCAGGTAGAATCTTGCCAGAGCTGCAGGTGATCCCATTTGCCACAGGACTGGCCTCTGCTTAAGCCTCCCTCCTCTTGTGGTAAAGCAGCATCTGTGATTGCTGGGAGATTTTTCTCTTCTTGTAGGCGCACATCTGTGGTCATGATGAAGTCAGTAGAAAAGGTTTCCTATTTCAGAAACACTTTGTCAGCCCTGGGATATCTCGTTTTGCATAAAACAACAGATCACTGTGAAGGTTTTTTTTTTTTTAAATAATACATAATCCCATTAGAAAACAGGGCAAGGAGGTGAGGTGAGCCCTGCAGATGCTTTAGGAGGTGCCTGCCATCCTCCATCTCAGCATCAACAGCGTTTTTCTTAACTGAACTAGAAAAGCCCTGTTGTTCTTTTCCCTTTGGGGTCTGACTGGTGAGGACAGAAAATAAAACAGAGGCAGGAAGGCTACCATGCTGGTGCAAGAAGCTCCCGCAGAGGCAGAACTTAGAAAGGGCTAAGGTCTAGCTATGTCCCCAAATCCATACGTCAAAAACCTAATCCTAAATCCAGGGCTGGTAGAGTGCTGGTCTCCCAAGCAAGATGCTCGAGAATCATTCCCCAGGGCTGCCAAGGAAACAAGCAAGCAAACAAACAAACAAAAAATCAACCCCACAGCAAAAACACCAAAACACCTCACTTAATCCCCAAATTCATGTTTTAAGACTACTCCTTGTTTTTCAAAAAAAATTAGGAATTAAAAAACAACTCTAGAGTGGTGATTCTCAACCTGGGCCTCAACCCATTTGAGAGTCAAATGATTCCTGTCCTTTCAAAGGGGTCACATATCAGATAATCTGCATATCAGGTACTTACTTTACGATTTATAACAGTAGCGAAATTACAGTTATAAAATAGCAACAAAAATAAATTTATGGTTGGGGCGGTCACCACAACATGAGGAACTGTATATTAAGGGGTCGAGGATTTAGGAAGGTTGAGAATCACTGCTATAGGGGCTAGAAAGATAGCCCAGTGGTTAAGAGCACTGGCTGCTCCTGCAGATGACCCAGGTTCAATTTCCAGCACCCACATGGGGACTTAAACTGTCTATACAGGGAATCCATGGGGAGAGGGGCTCTTTGGGAGGTGATCAGGGTTAGATTTGATCATGAGATGACAATAATGACGAGGGGGAGAACTCTGAGTTGACACCTTGGTTTGTTCCACCACATGACAACTTTTGTCACAGCTCAGAAAGAGGGCTCTTGTCAGATTCCAGGAGACATCAGCACCCATGCTTGGACTTCCTGTCCTCCAGAATCAGGAGCCCAACTTCCGCCCCTCATAAATTACCTGGGCTGTGCAAGTCGGTGAAAGCAACATAATTGGTTGAGGATATTAGTCATCTCTTTTTAGAGTGGCCACAGAGATCCTAGCTGGAATTCCAGAAATGAAGTCCCCTCTTTGAAGGGAACCACAATATGGGGGAAATATCACCCAAAGTTACTTTTCACAGAATTGAAGGCAATGGGGAGACTTAGCTAAATATTCAACAACAAGTGGCTTATGTAATCGTGGCTGCTGTTGCAATACTTTGTTTTGAGACAGGATCTCACTACACGGCCCTGTTTGGCATGAAACTTACTATGTAGACCAGGCTGGCCTTGAACTCACAGAGGTCCACCTGCCTCTGCCTCCTGCGTGCCACAGTGGGGCCTGAAATGGGAGTTAATCTGGCATGGCAGTGCACTCTTGTAATCCCAGCACTCAGCCAGGGGGATCAAAAGTTTGAGGCCAGCCTGGGCTTCCTGTGAGGTCCTGGCTAGTCTGGACTACAGAATCAGATCGTGTCTAAAAAAAAGATTTTCACATATAAATCCAAACTAAGCATCAAAAAGAAAGATAGAAAGATAGCCATTCCTCACTTTCCCCAGCTACAAGGTGTAAAGTACCTCCACCAGGGCAGCTAGGCATGCATTTTCCAGTTCCTCCATTCCTAGTAGAACTTTATTTCCAATATTTTTAATGGATAAAAAAGTACTTAGAGGCTGGAGAGACGGCCCAGCAGCTAAGAGTACTGACTGCCCTTGCAGAGGACCCAGGTTCAATTCCCAGCACCCACATGGCAGCTCCGATGTATGTCCTCTTCTGACTTCCATGGGTACCGCATGAACATGGTACATGCACATACTTAGAAGCAAGTCCTCCTCGTATACATAAAATAAAAATAAATCCCCATAAAAGACACCCTTTTATTGGGGTAATCCTACCTAGACCCTTTGACCACTCCCATTGTTTGTGATAAAATACACAAAACATAGCATGTGCCATCTTAACCAGTTTTACGGTGCAGGGCAGAGGTCTTAAACCCACGGATACCACGTGGTCCTCAGCAGCCACTGCCAGCTGCAGTTGTGGAGAACACAAAGGGGCATGTTCATCCCCTGCCTCTGACAATGGCAACCCCTTAGAGAGACTGGGCTGCTCCGGTGGCTCCATTGCACACTGGGGGTACTCTGCATCTCTAAACCATTTCACTCTGCTCTGTTTGTAAGTGAAACGCTCCTTCAGGGAAGCTATCCCAGTCCTTACACAGAGGAAGTCCCATCGGCTGGTCCCACACCCATTCTTCCCAAAGGCCTCGCTTCTTTGACACAGCTTGTTCTCAGGTCCCTGGAGAATCGGCAGACTTCCTGGGATCCCTTCCCCTGGCAGAGGCGAGGCAGCGCTGGCTCCGGACCCTGGGATCTGCCGGCACTTGTTTTATCCCCCAGCTTGTGTGTGAGTGTCAGCTGCAGAGCTGTTTACAGGACTGTGGCCCCCAGAGGCTTGTTTGCACAGGGCTCTTACCTAAGCCAAGTTGGTTACAAGCCTTTAGGCCTCTAGAGCCCTCCCAGACCTCCCTGCGAGGGTGTAATTAGGGAGGGAGGACAGTTGCTGGAGCAGTTTGCTAGCTTCCAGCAAATAAGTCTCCTGTCTCACCACTAAGCCTCTCCCTTGCTGATCATTGGCGTCTCAAGCCTGAGGTCTCCCACGGGGTGAGTTTCTCTGGTCTTTGTGTGGAAGGCTATGGTCTAGAGTGCCCCATTAGCGTGGTCTCAGGCCACACCCCAAGACAAGCTTGAATGTACTATGAAGCCTGGGTCTACCAGAACTTTCTTTTTTCCTATCCTGGTGTGTGAAGAAAGCTGAGCCTCCTTCATATCTGCACTTGTTTTACAGGAAGTCTGGAGCCTTAACTATGTGACCCAAGGCTGGTTTTGAGGGTTGAAAGGGGTTCTCATTATATAGCTCAGGTTGACCTGGAATTTACAATCCTCCTGTCTCAGTCTCCCAAGTTCTGGGACAGCAGGTGTGCACCACCATGACAGCTCTTGCATAATCTGATACATACAACATGTTGCCAGAAAACAGTTTAGCACAGAGTGTTCTCTGGGGTGGAGACAGGCATGAGTAATGTTCATAAATGAAATTCAATACATGACATTAAAATGTTCTCTGTACAAGTGGCGGTAGAGGTTAGGATGGCCCGGATGACGGCAATGACGGGTGTTAATAATGGCTGTGGTGACGGGGTGATGTCAGAGATGGTGGGATGCAGGTGGCAGGGCGGAAACAAAGACGGTGATGAAGAGGAAGGAAGAGGGGCTGTGAAGGAGGGGACATGTTGTCATAAGTGCAACCTGGTTGGTAGCGCTTATCAACTTGAAAGATCCCCCAACAGCCTCTCCTCCCACTGACTCCCCACGAACAGACCTTAGACGCATGGGAAACCCTGTGGTTTCTGTAGATAATGGTGGGGTGTGGAATGAGGAAATGCAGGGACTTCTCACAGGGCTTCCTGATAGCATACCTACACTGGTTAGTACCTGCCGTTTCTAGCTCATTTTGGCATTCTTAACATACAAGAGGAAAAAAATCCAAAACAAAACAACAATAACAAAAACCAACACAAAGAGAATTACAGATTTTTTTTTTAGAATAATAAACACCTTTATTACACGAGCTATGAAGGGTGGTTTATTTCCCTTTCCGGGCTTTGATCTTCCTCAGATAGAACTCCAGCTCCTTGCCTTCTAGCACATAGCCATCTGCTCTGCCACACTGGCCTGGTCTTCAGGCGATAGAGGCCAGAAGCTTGCCCTGCTGGAACTGCTCCTCCAGAACACTGCTGATCTTGGCGTTCTTTTTCCTTTCATCTTATTTCTTCTGAATTTTCTTTGATAGTTTTTTATTTAATATTTCGTTCTCCTCAGGAGTCAGCTTGGCCCCCTTCTTGCGGCCCAGGGGCAGTGCATAGTGGGACTCGTACCACTGTCAGTATGGCCTGCTGTCAATAAGCACAATGCAGTTCTTGACCAGGGTCTTGGTGCAGACCAGCTCGTTATTGGATGCATTTAGACGACATCAATGATCCTTGTTTTGCGAGTACAACACTAAGAACCCCAGGAAAAGTTCCCCACATCCAATCTTAGGGCATGGTACTTCTTATTGCCTCCTCGCACACGGACCGTGTGGATGCGACGAGGGCCAATCTTAGTGTTAGCCGCAGGCCGTCCCAGCTCATACTTCCGCTTCTTGTGGTAGGGCTTTCTCTTACCCCCGGTCTTGCGGCACTTGTGCCAGATGTCCCGAGAGATGCCCATCGCTCGGCGCTGGCAAGAAAGAGGAAGCACAAAGCTTCACAGTCCGGAGAATTACAGATCCTTGTTGTACCAGAACCTGCCGTGAGGAGAAAAGTGGGGGAGAGATCAAGTTTCAAGCTTCTATTTCTGGCTAACCTGGACGCTTTGAGCTGGCTTTTCCTTGTCTCCGAGATGGGAATACTACCTTAACTTGAGCAGCCAGGGCAGGTCAGAGAGACAGGGCCTGGCATGCCACCATTTTGAAGGAATGCCAGCTTTGTGGCAACGTGTACCACACCCAACACAAGGTCCGTGCAAGACCATGCTGCCTGGGGCAGTTTCGAATATTCGTGTCTCCAGTGCTCACTTCTTGCCCTGAGTGATTTTCATGAGCCCCAGTTTTGCAGGCTGGAGAGGTGGCTCAGTGGTTAGGGGAACATACTGTTACTGCAAAGAATAGGGTTTGATTCCCAGTGCCCACATAAGGAGCTCACAACTGCCTGAAACTCCAGCTCCAGGGGAGCTGATTCTCCTACACACACACACACACACACACACACACACACACACACACGAATAGGAAAAAAAAATTAAAGAATCTCATGAGGAAGTGGAGAAATGGTTCAAGGTTGAAGAACACTTGACTTTGGTTCCCAGAACCCACGTCAGGAGGCTAACAGCCACCTGTAATTCCAGTTCCCCAAGATCCAACACCTTCTTCTGGTCTCCATAGGTACACCCCACCCCCGACACACACACACATGCACTCACAATTGATAATAAAAATACAAAATCTTTTTCAAAAGAAGCTTTTTTATTTCTAGCACTTAGGAAACCAAAGGTTTAGGTATAAAAACAACTGAAGAAAGGAAGAATAGGAGAGAAGGGAAGGGAGGGAGGAAGGGACAAAGAGAGAGAGAAAATATTCAATTGTTTGACTTCCTACAAAGCGAATGTATATTTCGGTGGACTTCACTGTGCAAAATGATTCTATATATATTCTTAGACTGTCAGAATGTTTTCTTTGATATCTGGTCCCAATTCTTTGCTTATACCAATCCGTCACCCCTATGTATGCTGTCTGGGACCAGAATAAAACATTTAGATTCTACTACTTGAATTTGGTCCTCTCTAATAATATTTATAAACCATAGTCATGGCTTCATGTAGTCATTTGTATGCACATCTCATGTTTCTTTATAAGCAGGTCCTATTTAAATCACTTATTTACTCTACTGAAATCTTTCCAATTGGGTTTAGCCTTAAGATGGAGAGATGTTCCTAAGCGGCTTGTGACCAGAGAGAATCCAAAAGAGGCACAGGGATTTGAACGGTTCCCACCCTCAGATTTTAGATTTCAGAGGCACGGCAGCACAGGGCAGCTGGCGTGGGAAAGCATGAAGTGAAGGGTTTCTCTTTCCTAGGCTTCCATCACAGTCAGGCTCACCTTCCTGAGGTGGAGACAGGAAGCCTTGTAACAGGGCCTTCAGTGAAGTGTGCACCGGAGATAGTTGAGGGCGTGCACCAGAGACAGAACTGCCTTTCCCAGTCAGAAGGCTGTCCCGTGCCCCGGCTCCTCAGGCTTCTGGTTCTGGGTCGGCAGAGGAGCAAATGTTCTGAAGGGCCACTTGCTCTCCCACCCTTACGTGCTTAGACATTTAATAGTTTCACACTCATTTGATTATTATTCTTACTCTTTTGTAGGATGAGAAGCCAGTTAATGACGATGAAGACAATTCCGTACATTTCTGGGGTATTTGTGGTTTGTGATGTTATCTTCTCTCTCTCTCTCTCTCTCTCTCTCTCTCTCTCTCTCTCTCTCTTTCTCTCTCTCTCTCTTCCTTCTTCTCTCCCCCTCTCTCTTTTCGTAAGCATACCAGGTCTTACCATTGGCATTAAAGAGAGGTCTAGAGAGTGTAAATCACTTGGCCAGAGATTATAAAAAGGTAAAGAGATACCTTCTTGGTGTTTTTCTGAGACCGCGCACAGGATCTGTTTCTTACCAGGACCTTCCTCCAGCTCTCACTGTTACGCTGTTCCAGCCTCATTCCAGGCTTTGAACATTGCAGATCAATAACTAAAACATTGACTTCACTAAAGGCTGGGGTAAGAACTCTCTTGGTCAAATAAGCGTGAGGACTGAGTTTGAGTCCTCAGAACCTACATAAAAAGCTGGGCATGGTGGTGTGTGACTATAAACACAGCTCTGGGGAGGCGAGAAGTGGATGGATCCCTGGGCCTTGCTAGCCACCCAACCTAGACCTGTTTGGTGAACGTTAGGCCAATGACAGAAATATTCTTAAAAAGGAAGAAAAAGAAAGAAAGAAAGAAAGAAAGAAAGAAAGAAAGAAAGAAAGAAAGAAAGAAAGAAGGAGGAGGAGGAGGAGGAGAAGAAGAAGAAGAAGAAGAAGAAGAAGAAGAAGAAGAAGAAGAAGAAGAAGAAGAAGAAGAAGAAGAATCAAAGTCTACAGCAACTGAGGAAGGATACCCAAAGTTGCAAAGTTGTCCTCTGTAAGCACTTGCACTGCACACACACACACACACACACACACACACACACCCCTCTACATATACATAAGGGGAGGGCATTTTCCTCATTATAGTATCAGTTAAGTGTTTGGAAAGAGTAGGAAACATTCATGTAGGGTATTTAAACCTACCCTACAATTATGGCATTGTTACTGGCCACGGTTGACTAATGCAGCTCTTCATTTCTCAGTTTTCTTGTGTCTTCGTCACTTTGCTATTGAGGGAACAAAACACCGTGACCAAAGAAACTATTTAAAAAAGAGTCGAATTGGGCTGATAGCCCCCGAGGGTCCGAGCCTATGGTGGTGGAGGGAAGGAATTAATGCAGACAGCTGGAGCGGCAGCTGAGCGCTCACACCCTGATCCCAAAGCAGGAGGCAGAGAGAGCTAACTGGGGATGCTGTGGCCTTGGAAACTGCAAAGCCTGCCTGCCCCCAGTGACGTGCCTCTTCCATTGAGGCCACACCTCCTAACCATTCTCTACCAGGTCCACCAGTTGGGGACTCAGTATTCGAACCTAAGAATCTGTGAGGGCCATATTCATTCAAACCACTGTATTTTGCAATGCTAAATATCACATTTCTATGTTATAAAGTATAATGACTAACCAATCTCATGGGTTCATCCTGCAGGTAAGGACTTTTCATAGGGACTTGACAGGCAAGAAAAAGAGTGGTCTCTCATTACTTAGGTGAAGCCTAGGCCATGAATGCAGCTCTCCCAATCAATTGGGGTTTTAGAGGGCTGACTGATGACTCTGTGGGCAAGGGCACTTGCTGTGAAGAGGGGCAACTGAGATTTGAGCCCTAGATCCACATGGTGGAAGGAAAGAGTTGGCTCCTGCAACTGGTGATGGTACATCATGGCGCCCTCATGCCTTGTCATTAAACATAGGAACACAAGGACCTTTTTGCTATGACGATTGCATTTCCTTTGACTGCATCTCCAGTAGGAGTTGCTGGGTCATTTTTATTTTTATTTTTTTTCCAGAAGCCTCCATACTAGTCTCCAGAGGTGATTATATTGATTTGCATTCCCTTCAGCCATGTATAAAGGCCTCTTTTCTGCCTTCTCGCCTGACTCGTTATGTACTGCCAGTGTGGTAATTATTCTGACAGGGGCGAGATGCTGTCTCACTGTGGCTTTGATTTGTTGAAATCCTGGCATTTGCAACAAGGTGGATAGGACAGCACCAGAGAACATTGTGCTAAGTGAAATAAGGCAGAAGGACAGATGCTACTGTTCTTCCGTGCACAGAAGCTACAAAGGTACATCTGGAAGGAAGAGCATAGAATGTGGTTATAAAAGGCCAAGAAGTAGGAGGAGGAGGGGATGAAGAGGGGTTGGGTAGTGGGTACTAGAATGCAGGCCAATTGAAAGAATTTGTTCTAGGGTTCTATAGCAGGATAGGGTAAGTGTAACTGGCAACTCAGGATACACTTTAAAACATGGAGAAAGGTGTTCAAGGTTTCCAAACACAAAGCAGCAGTGAATGTTCAAGAAGATGGAAATGCTGAATACCCAAAACTGCTCCTTTCCTACTGCGCACATCAAATTATCATGCCGAGTATAATTTGATATCTGTCAATTAAAAACAGAATGCTCACGTCTTCACTGGGCCTTGGTTCTATCTAAAGCTCATGGATAGATAATATTAAAGGGAAATAAAAGGAAGCAATCTAGATTCTAAGGGACTTGCAGGTCCCTGGCCTTGCTGCCTCCACCTCCACTTATTCATTATGCATTCCTTGAATAAATATTTCATTGAGCACTCACCATGAACCACTTGCTGAGCCTTGGGGGCACAACAGTGGGCAAGACAGACTCATTCCGACATCATGATGCTTATAGTCCTGTGGGGGTACAAACAGGACCCTGGAGATTACAAGCAAGTGATCGAGGCTGTAGGAGGAAAGGCAGGCTACTAGATACACACTCCCTGTGGGCATCTAGCCAGCCAGGACTAAGACGCCCTTGCCAGGAAGCTCTACTTGAATCTAAGGCCCATTGTTTTTGCATGGACTGTGAATCTATTCAGATAGCCTGTAGGGCGGTGCTGAGGGCATGGCCCTATTAGCCCTTGGCACATGGAGGGCATTAGGGAGCCATTGCTTAACATGTACACTTGCCTCTGCATGAAACATCTTCCCTCCTTCCTCAGATGAATTTAGTAGCCTTGTGTCACCCCAGCTTTCGCTGTGCTGATAGCCCACTAGAGACTCTACTTGAGTGTATTGCCACACCCACTGATAATCCCCTAACATCCTATGCACACTTTTGCTTAAATATGTCCCTCATCAGGTTTGGAGCACTTCCAGTTTAGAGCCTGTTTAGCCGACCTGTTTCCTTTGTACCAAGCTGATATCTGTGATATCATAAGAGCAGGATAAATGCTTACTAATTGCACACATGAGTGAATGCCCAACCTTCGATACCTGACAGACAAGAAGGTGGACAGCAGACTATACATATTTATTCATATATATATAAATGGAACCATTTGCAAATGACTAGGTCCAAGCCAACCCTCCCCCCTTTCCCAGCACATTCATTCCTGTGGGGTATGCATTGTGTGCACATTGTATGAAGAGGGAACATGCACACATGTTATCTTCCTGTACAAAGAAAACATCCCAGAGTTATTAATGGCATCACTTCCATCCCTAATAGAGAGGTAGGCATTTGGGGTCACCTAGGTTGGGGATGGACTTTATAGGAAAGTTCCTATTTAAAAGCTGTTCGGGAGGCTGGAGAAATGACTCAGCAATCAAGGGCTCCCATGAATCTTGCAGAAGACCAGAGTTCAGTTCCCAGGAACTGTGTGAGGTGTGTCACAAACACCTGTAATTCTAGCTCCAGGAGTTCCAACACCCTCTTCTGGACTCCAAGAACACCTGTACTCATGCGTACAAACACCCCTACATAGACACACAAATGCACATAATTAAAAATAGTAAAAATAAATCTTTAAAAAAAAAACCAGGGTGAGTTAACACATTAACTCAAGCCTCTAAATTTGGGTAATTTGGGATGCAGAAGCAGGTGGATCTCTGTGAGTTCGAGGCTAGCCTAATCTACACAGTTTCTGACCAACCAGAGCTACATAGTAAGATCCTGTCTCAAATAAACAAAAGAAAAACCCCAAAACAAAGACTTTCGATTGCCAAGCTAGCCCCCAACAGGGCTAGGGTGAGGCTAAGGTGAGTGTAGTCTAGCCAAACAAATGGGAATCAGATGTTGACTTCATGTGCGCTTTGGTTCATTTCTTTTTTTCTAAGTATGGGTGTTTTGCCTGCATGTATGCCTGAGCACCACATGCATGCCCAGTGCTGGCGGAGGTCAAAGAGGGTGTTGGTTCCCCTGAACGGGAGTTACAGATGGTTTTGAGTTGCCACATGGGTGCTGTAAATTGAACCAGGTCCTCTGCAAGAGCAGCACACACCTTTAAGCACTGCTGAGCCATCGTCTCCAGCCCTCAGGTCTTGTTTGTTTGTTTACACTATATTATTTACATTTTTACATTGCATCATTTTTTTTTAACGCACATGGTCCCTCCAGATGATTTATTTGACAACTGGAGGAAGAAGGCAGGAGAGAACTGTAGAAGATTAAAATGTTTTCCACAAGACAACGGTCAGGGCGCCTGTCCTTTCTGCCCAGGTTACAGCACTTCAGGGTAGGCATTGAAAAGTTTCTCCCACTATAGAGCAGGCCTGTCCAGCAAGATCTGCAATCTTTTAACTCCACAATGATGCAGAAATGCGCCCCACTCAGGAGAAGCCATTCTTGAATTTGTGGTCCTTGGTCTCTTGCAGGGTGGTTAATTGGATGGCCCCACCGTATTCCACCGAGCTGAGCAGAGGTAACACAGCAGAGTTACCAGTTTGTAGTCTCAAGACTACAAGTGAGATCTAAACCAGAATCAGGAAGGGTAGGTGTGGTGAGGTGTGGGTGATTATTGTCAACATACTATGTGGTTTTTCTGTTTGTCTGTTTGCTTTTGTGGAGTGTAGTACAACCCTATCATAAGTCAGGGAAGACCTATTTAAATTGCCTTAAAATACAATTATTGATTTAGATTACTAAGTTCCCCGCCCCCCTGTACTCCCCACTCCCAGGCCTGGTAGCTCTGTGGAGTCTGACTGTTAGCACACACAGTACAGGAGACACTCAGCCCGCCCCCCATAGGGAGAGTTCTTTGTATCAGCAGCCACTTGGGCTCAGATGTCCAGCTTAAGGGGTCTCTGCTTGCTGGGTCTCTTCCCTTCCCAGCTTGGCTGTCCTTTCCCTTCAGCAGTTGAGTTGGTGCATATCTCACAGGAATTTTGCATTCTCAGTCGTCTGGACTGGTTCAACCTCCTTGCCCCTCTGCCCATGACTAGCCTGCTGTATAGTAGCAGAAACTCTTCAGTACCTGCCATGAAGTCCTGTAACCTGGGCAGCAAAGGACAGGCCCCCTGACTGTTGTCCTGTGGAAAACAGATTTAATCTTCTACAGCTCTCTCCTGCCTCCTTCCTCCAAGTGCCAGCCTTACAGACACACGGACAGGCTACAGAACCAGAACACGGGAGGTTTGCCTGGAGGACTATAAAGGTCACATCCACCAGCTTTTATGTCCAAACTAATCCATGACCTTTTTTTGTTTTGATTTGGTTTGGGTTTTGCCTTAAGATATATACATGCATTTATTTACTTTTATGTCCATGTGTGTGAGCCTGTGTACATGGAGGAGCGTGCAAAGGCCAGAAGAGAGTGTTTGGTCCCCTGGGATTGGACTCACAGGCAGTTGGAATTCCAGTCACAGGATTGGAATCACAGTGAGCTGCCATGTGGGTGCTGGCAACAAAATTAGGTTCTCTGCAAGAGCAGGAGACACTCCTACCCTCCTGGCCCTCTCTCTTACCCCCTCAAGAAATTGGGTCTGATTGTGTGGCCTAAACTGGTCTCAAATTCTGGCCTCAGCTTCCTGAGGTGTCGGGACTACCAGATGTGCCAACGTTGCCAATCACAATTACATAATTTCCACACTGTTCACATACAACAGGGAGAGAAAGAATAACGCCCTGGTGAACTGTCACATTGATCAAACCAATTGTGGGCCAAACTGAGGTTAGATCTGGGCTTTGACCCTACGGTCTGTGTCCATGCCATTACGTCCACTCTACCCACTGCTGCAAAGTAACTGGACGTGGGTCAACATTAATGCTTTAAAATACAGAATTGTAGGCTTTAGGAAATCAAGATAGGATCTCAAAGACCCGGCAACAACTCACTGCCACTCCCCGCTCCAATGCATTCACTCCAGTGCTTTTCTCCCTCTCATCTGACAAAGGCTTTCAGAAATTCTCATTCGTGATGGTACTGCTAATACTGAACCATACAGACGTACTCCCTCAGGCTACCTGCTGATGGCTCCAGGGGCCTATATTCCCAGAACCAGGGAGGCTGAGGCAGGAGGTTGGCAAATCCAAGGACTGTTTAGGCTACAAATTGTGCTCAAGGCCAGCAGACACACACACACACACACACACACACACACACACACACCATGTGTGTATATATAAACTACATTTCTCAGCTGAACATTCTCTGACGCTGCAGGCATTACTTTTCCAGCCTGGCTCGTAGCACTCCTATCCCTGAGCTTGTGGAGGGCAAAGTCCTGCGGAGAGACCATTGTTTCCTTTGCTGATAGCATGAGATCAGCTATAGGACATGGCAGGTCTCCAAGACCAAGCAACGGGGCAAGTGAGCACTAGGCGGTATCGGGAAACGGTAAACTGTAGGAGGCATTTCTAACGTAACAACAGAAGTCCTGCCTTTTCTGGGAAATGCCTAGAGGACTGAACGCTTGAGTGCCCGATGGGTTTTGAGGCCCCAGTAAGTGTCTGTGGATGAATGCCAGGAGCAAACAATCATTGCAGCCACAAAGCGCTCAATCCATATAGAGCTCTCTGCCGAGAATGCCTGGGCTAGCCCGGTGACGGCAACCTGGGAGGCCCTGGGGACATCCAGCCTCAGTGCTGCCCAGGAGGCCATATTGACTCTACACCTGGCTGTCAAACAGGGCTATAGGTGCCTCCACGTCGCTTCAGTGACTCATCCCCGCACACTAGCGGTGTAGGGGTTGCTGTGCTCCTGTATTTTGTTTTTGTTGTTGTTGTTTTGTTGTTGTTGTTTTTCGAGACAGGGTTTCTCTGTAGCTTTGGAGTCTGTCCTGGAACTAGCTCTTGTAGGCCAGGCTGGCCTCGAACTCAAAGATCCTCCTGCCTCTGCCTCCCAAGTGCTGTGCTCCTGTATTACAGACAGAAAGTGAGACAGAGGGAAGGGAAGATCAGACATCTGCTAAGAGACTGGGTAAACTCAAAACCGTTTTATCTGCTTCCAAAGCACTTCTTTTTTTAAATTTTATTTATTTAATATTGTTTGTTTGTTTAAAGACAGGGTTTCTCTGTGTAGCCATGGCTGTCCTGGAACTCATTCTATAAACCAGACTGGCCTTGAACTCAGAGATGTGTGTACCTCCGCCTCCCAAGTGCTGGGATTAAAGGCATGCATCACCACCACCCGCTCAAAGTACTTAACTACCCTACCTCTCTGTACTGACATCAGAGCATTCGGGTACCACTTACACCAGGTGTCCTTAGTTAGAAGGACCCTGCCAGGAGCCAGTCATTCAAGATTCAGCGATATTAATATGCCAGGTTTTTGCTAGGCCCTGGGGCTTGACTGATAAACGAACCATGGAACATGCCCTTCTAGAGGTTGGGAAAAAATGTGGGTGCGTGCCAGGACTTAGTTATCACTTTCAGTTGGGTACATTGTGCCCCACACCAAGGCTCCTGGCCAATGGGACAACTGTATTCTAAACCATAGCCTGTAATCCACTGAGCCATGTGCCCATAGAGTTGTATCCTACAGAAGTAAACTTAAATATTTCCCCAGAAGTGGTTTATATTGTATTTAGTAATGCCCACATCCTCTAATTGTGTATGACAGCAACACTCTGAAAGTAGCCCCTGAAAATAGCCTGCAGTGTCCAGGAAACATAAATCTATACTAAGCAGATTCCTGAAGTCAACCTCAAGTGCAAAGTGAGTCTGGTCTATGGCTTTGGTTACACCCCCTTTTGGGGACTCCTAGTCAGCTAATCATAGTTTAAAAGCTAAGCTCCCGGGGGCTGGAGAGATGGCTCAGAGGATAAGAGCACTGCCTGCTCTTCCAGAGGTCCTGAGTTCAATTCCCAGCAACCACATGGTGGCTCACAACCATCTATAATGAGATCTGTCACCCTCTTCTGGCACGCAGAATGTTGTATACATAATAAATAAATCTTTAAATAAAGAAAAAAAAGCTAAGCCCCCCAACAGAGTGCCTGGAAAACTGAAACTAGTGAGTCCCGAAGGCGGCAAAGGCAGCGCTCCATCTCAGCAGGGAGCTTGGCCCTGAGCACAAGTCATACACTCACGACCTCTGAACCCCAGAAGACCTGAGAGGAAAGCTCTATAGGAGCACACTGCACCGAACAAGGAAAAAGAAGCCAAGCCATCAATTAGACATGGCACTTTCATTCACAAGAAGAGTCTGAGGGAACTCCTTGGTAGAGGAACAAGTTCTTTGTGCTTCCACAGCCCTCATGGAAGAGGACCTACTTGTAAATCTCACCAAAGCCTTAACCATTCCCTCATGACAGATGAGGACACCAAGCGTCAGTGAAACCAAATAATTAGACCTGGGTCACGTGGCTAAGAAGAGGCAGCCCTCGACAGTGTCAAAGGTAAGTCATTGAGACTCAAAGACACATGATCAACTGGTAGCCTGGCTTAGCCTGCCTTAAGATAAAGGAAGTGAGTAAGGACAGGAAGGCAGTAATGGAAAAACAGGTGCAGAGAAGGAAGAAGACAAAGTGGAGCAGGGAGAGCAGAATCTCAGAGGTGACAGAGAAATACAGCTCTGCCCCAGAATAAACAGGGCTCAGCCACTAAAGTCAGAGCAGGACAGGATCCTATGCTGCCGCCAGCCAAGGAAACACAGGGCATCTCTTGGCATCTCCAGGATTCCTCGGGCTGTTGCAGCAGCTCAGCCACAGCAAGGTCTCTGGCCTCCTGACATGCAGTCCTAATCATTTCCACCACGCTGCATCACAGACCTTTGTCTCCCTGGCAACCGCAACGCGGTAAACAGCTGTGGTCAGTGGCCAGTTGTTTAGCGCATGCCACCCCGCAGCCATCTTCGTTTTGTGACTTCAAGGAAACACTGCCCTGGTCACGTGAGCTTAAGAGGAATGGAAAATTCCAGGTCAGTGAGCAACACACCCTCCAGGTAGCCTTTCTTCATCAGCCCTGCCTTCCGAGGCTCCCGGGCCTTTTAGTCCCACCACCTGTTAATATTTCACTCTGGGAAGAGTTTCGGGAACAAAGAACACAGAACTGGCCTTGAGGGGCCAAAGGTAGGCAGTCCAGGGTGCAGCTCATAAACGGGAAAAGCGCAAATGTGCTTTGAAGGAGAATGCAGCAGCTTGGCCTCCTGGGAACAACGGGGATGCTATTCATAGAAAAGCCTGTGATTTGCATCTGTCTGACATTTGAATTAGGCTCACCTAACTAACTGCCTTCCCCCACAGATGTGAGTCACGCTCCTCCTTCACAAGCAAGGAGTGACCAGAGGGGCAAAGGAGAATGCTTACCTGGGCATGCTGAGGGACATGTAGGGGGTCAGAAATGCCACAGGCAAGAAGGTCTCCTTCCCCATGGCAAGGAGAGCCTATGATCCAGAGAATTCACCTGAGAGTCACTGCAGCTGACCCCCCTTCAGATGCCTCGCTGGGTTCTTCTTAGTGTTGTTTTGGACAAGCGTGGGAGATGATTCACAGCCCTCCCCCTTAGTAGCATGGGCTGTCCTTCCATCCCTCTATCCCAGTACTTTGTGTTCCCTGCATACATATATGTTCTGCTGAGCTCATATGGTGAACACTGAGGGCCTGAGGTCATAGGTGAGGAAAGCTGGTAGGATCATTCTCCCCCCCCCCCCACAAATCCAGGCTATTCGTGATGAACCATCCATCCACACTCCGGAAAGTCAAAGGTTCTAGTGTGGTTTTGAGCTGGGGACAGGTAAGAATCCGGGCACACCGTAGTCCAAAGTGGCCAGGGCAGTGGTTCTCAACCTTCCTAGTGCTATGACCCTTTAATACAGTTCCTGGTGTTATGGTGATCCTCAACTATACAATTATTTTTGTTGCTACTTCATAACTGTAATTTTGCTACTGTTACGAAGCATGATGTGAATGTCTTACATGCAGGATATCTGATATATGATCCCTGAGAAAGGGTCGTTTGACAACACCCCGCCCCGGAGTCATGACCCACATGTTGAGATCAGGCCAGGAATTCAAATCAGGCCTATCAAATTCCCATCTTTCAAGGATCCCTGGAAGGAGTAGTCCCAGTGCCTAACTAGGAACCTAGCTCTACTCCTGAGAATCCTGATGGTTCAGGTTCATCTTGGGCCCAGAAAAAGAACTCTAGCTCTGTACCCAAAAGGAAGTGACCTCAGGAGTCTCTGAGACCTGAGCACCAGCGTAGGCGAGTTGGTCTCCCGTGGGTCACTCCGCGCCCCCTGAACTGCCTGCCTCACCAACCCATGAGCCCAGAGGGCACGAGAACAGCCAGTATACCATGATGCTGGGGCCACGGCCGTGTACCTCGCTATACGCCTCAGCTGTGCTTTGATGTTTCTCATCAAGGAAACACCCTGGATGGACTGCAGTCTCAGATGGAAACACGCCACGCCTGTATCTTCATGTCCCCATGTGCTGGTGCACAGCTAACACGTGAGAAAGGAGTCCATATGCTCTTTGTCCTTGAACCTCTGCCTGTGGCTGCCAGGTTGCTTCTCCGGGGCCAGAGCCCTTAAATCTCTGCATTTCTGAAGGACATTATGCTTCCACTGATACAGACTAAGTGTGTCGCTGAGGCTATTGATTTGAATTTTCTAATTTGAGAAAAACTTTCAAAGTGTGTCAACCCAATGCTACCATAGAAATAGATGTGACCACCTAATGTATCTGAAATGGACATAAAGGGACACGCTATGACACATACTGTGATATATGAACTGGAAAAAATTTCACCCTCAGGAAATATGTGGCCCATTTAGAAATATTTTTCATCAGGACAGATGATCCAGGAGTGAAGACCATGACACTGAAGTCCCCTTCCAAGTCTGGCAAATCACCATTCCATTCAACGCTCATGGGTCCCAGCATGTGACAGGCGCTCAGCTCTACACTTCATAGCCCAACAAGGCCTGGGTGGCCATGTTAGAAAACCTACAGTCTTGACATAGGGTCTAGTAAGTTGCCTGGACTGAAACTGTCTCACTTTGTAGCCCAGACAGGGCCTTGAACTCTCAATCCTCCTGCCTCAACCTCCTGAGTGATGGACTCATAGGCCTGTGCCAGCAGCTGCATCTCACCCACGATCTGTACAGCGCATCCTTGGCGCATCCTTCCACTTACACAGGGCTCTGCCTTGGTCCTCATCTTGGGACACTATTGGGACATGGTAGAACCTCTGGGAGATAGAGCCTGGTGTTAGGAAATCAAATCACTGGGGTGTTTCCTCAGAGAGTGTGACCTTGGTCTCTTCCTGTTTCTCTCTGTTGCCTGGTCACCATCAGCTCCTTTACAGCACGCTCTTGCCATGCTGTCCCTCCTGACAGGCCCAAAGCCATGGGGGCATGAACGGAACTTCCCACCCGCTGATTCTCTTAAGCGTTCCGCCTTCTTACAGAGCCACCTGAAGAGACGGACACTACTCCGGAAGCTCCCAAACTCTGTAGAACTGAAAAGTGAGCAGATGATAACCCCTCAGGTAGGGAAGACGAACGTGGTTAGGAAAGGTTTTCCAGAGAAGACAGTGGAAAGACGGACAGACCCAGGAGGTCAATACAGTATCCCAAGCCAGAGGGCAGTAATGAGAAGCTTCACTTGAGAAAAAACCCTGCCTCCTGCTGTTACTGTAGTGGTGGCTTGGAACTTCAAGGGCAGGGTGACACCTTTGGCCAGGGCAGCTTCTATCTCAGTCAGCTGCTCCCGAGGACTTTTCTTGTTTGAAATAGCTGCCCAGATCCGTTTCCCTATCAGTTCCAGAGGCCAGAGATGAGAGAACAGGCTTTGTCCACGTGCAGGGCAGAAGGTGTAACCGGTAAACTTGGCTCCCGCTCAGCTAAGTGGGCAGCCTCTGGCCAGGAGCCAGGCCCGACCACACCCCAACGTCCAACCAGGAGAATTTAGACAGACCCTACCTAGCTCTTTTCCCCAACGTCCAACCAGGAGAATTTAGACAGACCCTACCTAGCTCTTTTCCCCACGTGACTAAAATCCTTATCATCCTAAAAGTTGTAAAAACGCCAAAGTTTAACCTTATTGAAGTCACATTGTTCTGGTCTTGGCAACCCTAATGGGATTTTACCAGTTGGCCTCCACTGGAGTCCTTGACCAGTCCAGCGTCTGCCAGCGTCCATGACGGATGACCTCCAACGTCAGGGACTGCAGCCCACCCGCATTCTCAGCCTCCCGTGTCCATCCAGCGCCCGGGTCACTGTAGCCTTTCATAAAGGCCTTCTTTCTGTTTTGTTACTCATGGAAACGGAGACAGTTCCAGGATCCTGGGCCCTGGGGAGGGCAAATGAGCACTCACCAGCTGATGGTATTTTCTTCTGCATTAATGAAACACAGCAGAGCGTTCAGCTGCTGTTGCAGTGATTAATATGTCAGATTGGTGTCACAGGAGAAGCAAGCAGGAAAGTGAAGTCTGAACAGAGGAGGAAGAAGAGAGAGAAGGAAAAGGGAAGAAAAAGGAGAAGGAGTGGGGAGGGCACCATTCCTTGGGCTGGCGCCACCAGGCTGAGCCCCAAGGGAGAAGGTCAAGGTCTCTCTGCCCCATACTGATGGGAAAGAGGTCTTGTTATTGAAGAGAAGACTCTAGGACACTTCTTAGCTTATTTGGCCACATCCTGGGGTATGAGAGATGTGGAGTACTTGAAGGGTTTTGCTTATTTGTTTGTTTTTTTTCCCAGAAAAAAAAAGCACAAGCGGAAGCTTTGCTTCCAGGGTTAAGAGGTTCACTCAAAGTCCCTGGCTCTCCAGACACAAGGATGATGCTGCCTTCCAGCTAGCCATGCTTCGGCCATGTCACCTCTGTCTGCAACCCCTCTCTAATACTTGTCAGTGACAAGTTTGGGGAGGGGACATTGATATCCTCTCCTGAACCCTGTGGGGCCCAATTCTCCCCCTTCTCCCTATAGGCTACAGAGGGGGAGATCCTCTTACCACTCCAGGCTAATCACAGACCCACATGAAGCATGGTCCCTGCTGTCTGTGAAGGCACAATGGAGTCATTAAGACCTCAACATTGACGGTCTGAGAGACTGACGACTGTCCAGGAGGAATGACGCTAGTGATGTAAACAAATCATCCGAACATAGATTTCTCTTCTCTGCTAAATATTATTACCAAGCTGTGTTAGCTTTTGCATTCGGCAGCTAGGTCCATGTGAATTCCATTGTCTACTGAAATCGCCTGTCAGTCTCAATAGGCCTCTGGATTCCCTCTCGCTTCTCCTTTAAGCCTCTAATCATGGGCCAGGATGATCCTAATGACCTGAACCCCACGCCCTCACCCATGGACATATGCTTCTCTAATCAGACAGAAAAATTCGAGTTTGACACTCCCTTAAAGGATCGGTCATGGGAAATTGCACAGAGGTCAACGATCTTTAATTCATGTGATCAGCTGAGGGAAGGATTGGCCAATTCATGAGTTTTATTTCTGATGGTATGTTCTAAAATGTCATGTTGAAATGATTTTAAATGCATGAAAGATCGCAAAAGAGTTGCAAGGATCATAATAGATAAAGGGCGAAAAATAATGAGGTGACCACCAGTAGACGAACGGATGAAAAGAACATGGCAGACTCCGACACTGGAATATTGCTCAGCCTTGGTATGTCAACATGCTCTGCCATATGCCACAACACGAAAACATTAAGGTAAGCGAGAAAAGCCAGGAGACGGAACAGACAAGATCGAAGAGGTTGAAAGTGGAATGAACAACTGTCAGGGGTTGCTGGGCAGTGGTAGTGCATGCCTTTAATCCCAGCACTCAGGAGGCAGAGGCAGGCGGAGCTCTGTGAGTGTGAGGCCAGCCTGGTCTACAAGAGCTAGTTCCAGGTCAGGCTCCAAAGCTACAGAGAAACCCTGTCTTGGAAAAAAAAAAAAAGAAGTTAGATGGAGAACTAGGACTTAACGATTATGAACTTTAATTTGGTGGTGGGGATTACAAGGTTCTGGAGATGGTCGGTAATGTTCATTTCAAAACAATCTGAAGATGGTTTATTATTGCCACCCGTGTTAGTTTGTCAGCTCCCCATTGCTATGACATAAGGCCTGAGAGAGTCAGCTTATAAGGAAAGAAGGTTTGTTTTGGTTCACGGTGGCGGGGAGCCAAGGTAGTCCCAAGTGAATGTTTTAGACCAGTGAGAATTAGCAAGTCTTCTCTGGTCCAAGAGCGAGTGAGCCATTGACCAGTGTGTGTAAACGAGCAACTGCAGCTTCTTCCTTCCAAATGGCTGCAGCTTCAGCCTGCTCCCCTCCAGAGACCTCCCACCAGGCTAGCTGACCCCTCTTCCTGTACTGCACATAATAAAAACACTAAGGTCCTGGGTTGTTGTGGATAGTAGGTGTATGCCATCAGATCAAACATAGCCCACCTGATCTCTGCTTTTCTGTACATGCGTCTAAGCGTCTGTCCTTTCTTCAGTCTCTCACTGCCCCAGTCAGGTTTCCTGGACCAAGCCATGCTGGACACAGTGCACGGCATCAGAGCTTCCTTCATTAGACTTCGCCTCATGGCTTTGGGCCTGTGCAGAGGTAGATCATGACGAGAGTGGATGAAGAGACTGCTCATGAGACTGGGGAGATGGCTCTGTGGTCAACTGGCTGTTCTTCTGGGGGAGCTAAGTTTGAGCTTCAACACTCACATAGTGGCTCACAACTCTCTGTAATTCTAGTTCCAGAGGATTCAGTATACTCTATGACCTCTATGGGTACCAGACACACATACAGGCAAAACACCCACACACATAAAAAAGTAAATTAAAAAAAAAAACTGTTCACCTCATGGTGAGCAGGAAACAGGGAACTAGGAAAGGGCAGGGTCCCAGCATCCCTTCTCATGACATACCTCAGTGACCTGACTTCTTTACATCAAGTTCCACCCTGCCACAAAAAGGTTTTATCATGTCCCCATAGTGTCAGAGGCTGGGGACCAAGCCTTCATCACATAGGCCTTTGAGGAACACTCAAGATCCAATCTATAGGGCTATGCATGTAGAACTAACTAAAAGAAGTTACATGTATTTACCACAGACATGCACACGTACAGAAAAGTCCCTGTACATTCCTCACACGACCCCTCAAATGATACTACCTTGCAAAACCACAGTGTCATTCAAACCAGGAAAAGATGCTGCTGTAATCCATAGCTCATTCAGACCTGGCCACTCTTACGCTTACACACTCCTGTGTGCACAAAAAGAAATTGCGCATCCCTCTCTGTGCCTGCACTATTCTGAGACTTAACCAACTGTTTCTCAGTGCGTAACCACTTTCAAGATCCACAACCATGTCACCATCACAGAGCCAGCTGCCTGCTGCCATACCCAGCCCCTCCCCCACAATTCCTAATTGCTAAGAGGATCCTCGTTCTTCATCTCTAGAATTTCAAAACAGGATAGAGCGAGATAAAAAAGTATATGACTTTTGAGAGCTGACTTTCCTCGCTCAACAGAATTGCCTTGAGACACATCCAGGTTGCCAAAAATAATATATGCCAGTATTTTGACATTTTTATTGTTAAATTGTATTCAATGAGGTGGATGCAAATTTTTAATTATATTAGTATATCCAAAATTAGCTTTGGAACTCAATTTTCTAACCACATTGAGATCATTAGTAAAGAAATTTGATTCCACGTTGCCACTGCCGGAATGACTGCCCCTGAGGTCACCTGCACACCCCACCCACACAACCTGTGTCTCGACCTAGGGTTGTTTCCTTGAAGGAGAGAGTAATCTGGGGAAAGCAGTCCCGGCTACAGACCCTCCCGGGCAGGAAGGAACAGCAAGGGAGCCTGTTTAGGCAACAGTTTCTTCTTTCCTGATGACCCTACCTTGGCTACTATGAGTATTGGGATCCTTTAAGAAAAATGTAAGTGCCAGGCCTGTGGCTCAATGGCAGAGTGACAGCCTAGCATGCACAGGGCCCTGGGTTCAATCCCCGGCATTTGTATTTAAAACAGCACACTACTTCTCAGAAGAGAACTTGTATATCACCACCACGAATTACAGTCCGAGTTTCACTGGGCTAGGACTTAGCTGTGCCCCTGACTGTGCCCTCCTGTGCCCTGCACCCAGTGAACTCTGCTGCGTGGGGTGGTATTATTGAAACAGTCAGGACAAGGCAAGGGGGCAGGGCTTATAAAGATGACTAAATCCAGCAAGCAAGAATTAACTTCCTATCAAAGAAAAACCCGTTCTCTTACTCTGGGACAACAGGTGGGAGCCCAGAATGCTCTGGATGGGAACGACATGCCCTTTTCTTCCTGCTGTCTCACTTCCCCCTTGCTTTACCCTGCCCCAAGACCCAGAGAACCCCATGTTCTGAGGAGTGTGGAGTTTCTTACTGAAAAGCAGGGAGCAGGATAGGTAAAAAGGCCAGGCTGGGTGGGGGTGGGAACAAAGGTGGAGAGAGGGAGTCAGAGGACCTTCAGCCAACTAGAAACACAGAAGCAGAATCAAGGTCCCACAGGCCATGGTGGTACACACCTGTAATCCCAGCACTCAGGGGCTGAGACAATAAGATTGAAATTAAATAGCAAGATCCTATCTACACACACAGAGAGGGAGAGGGAAGAGAGAGAGAGAGAGAGAGAGAGAGAGAGAGAGAGAGAGAGAGAGAGGAGCTGGGAAACTTGGGAAATTGAAGTAGGAGGATCATGGTAAGTTCCAGTTCAGCCTACACTACAGAGTGAAATAGTCTGAAAAAAGATTAATTTAACTAGCCCTGCCAGTCCCCTGCATGAGTGTCAGAACAGGGGCCAGGGAGATGGTTCATCAGTTAAGAACTTGTACTGCTCATCCAGAGGACTTGAGTTCCATTCCCAGCACTGGGTGGCTTACAACCACTTGTAAGTCCAGCTCCAGGGGATCTGACACCCCATTCTGGACTCTGTGGGTACCTGCACTCATGTGCACATACCCACACATAGACACACACATATACACACAATAAAAAAATATTTAAAGAAAGAACAGCTGGCATGGTGGCTCACGCCTTTAATCCCAGCACTCGGGAGGCAGAGGCAGGTGGATCTCTGTGAATTCAAGGCCAGCCTGGTCTACAGAAAGAGTTCCAGGACAGCCAGGGAGAAGTAAAGAGCTAGGTTTATAGGTCTGAGGCACCATGCCTGGCTTTTATGTGGATGTTGGGGACCTAATTCGGGACCTCATGTTGTTTGGCAAGCACTTTACTTACTGAGCCACCTCCCCAGGCCCCTGGCCTTTGTACTTCTTATTTAAAAATAGCCAAGCCCTTTGTCTCCAAGGTAGGCTCCAGCAAAGCCAAATGTTGGCCAGGAAACTGGAGTCAGCAGGATGCTACCTGCATAGTCAATTTTTATCCAGAATCGGCCTTTGCCTGCAGTAACTTGTCACCCGCAGGACAAAATGTGGAACCACTGAGCACTACGGAGTCGGATCTCAAGAGCGGCTAGAACATTGAAACCAAAAGTCACGAAAAGTCTACTTCTATTGAGCAGCTCTTTCCTGGTGGACGACAGGAGATCTGATGCCCCACTTGGAATGTGTCAAGTCTGTCCCCACCTTGGCTTGATGATGTGACCCCCTTCTCATCTTCCAAGGCTTCCATGGTACCATTTCACAGTGGAGTCTCAAACCATCGGCTATTCTCAAACAAGCAGAGGGACCGAGCTGAGCAAACAGGCTGATGAGAGGGAGCCTGGAGCTCTTAGGGGCTGGCACAAGACCAAGATGGCCACCAGAGTGAGTGCCAGGAAGAGCTAAATGAGATAAGCTCGGAGACTAGATTAGGACAGTCTGTACGGGACAGGAGCCCTGGCAGCGGGGCTGTCCTTTCTCCCAACATAAAGCAGAGGCTCCTCCATTCCCTCGCTTGTGTCTAGGCTTAAGAAAAGCTCTCTGCCTCCCTCCAACATCATGGCACAGCTGTCCCAGAGCAAGTGGGACACAGAGAGGAAAAGGGAAGTGGTGGACAGAGGGGAGAAGGGGTCATAGTGACAGAAGTAGACACGTCGCACAACACCGAGATTTCGTCCTGCTCCTCCATTCTTCAGTAGCTGAAGAGGCCTCCAGCCTGCCTTGCCCTCTCTTAGCCTACCCTCCCCACCTCCCATTACCTTGCCTTTGTGACCGGCCTCACTCTCCCCTGGAACATAGAGTCCCCTGTGGCTAGACTCTGGGAGAGCTAAATGGCCAATGGACTTTGTACATGATCCAGGCTGTGTGTGTGGGAAGGAGAGGGAGGTCAAAGATGGGAAGGGAGGGAGGGGCACACTCTTGTGGGCTCCCTCTCATGTATTTGGGTGCTCAGCTATGGGGAACAAAACCAAAGGGAACAAGTTTTAAAAATGGAATGACATCCAGTCCTGTCTGTGGACTTGGGCCAGCCCTAAACTTGCTCTAGACCGCTCTCCTCCACGGTGATGCCTACAGTGGTAACCACAATGCCCTTTCAGATGGGCACTATACAAGGACTACACACACACACACACACACACTCATTTGCCCAGGGAGCAAGACAACGGATTTTGCATATTTATTCCAGGACACCCCGAGAGAACCTGGAGCACCTGGAGCAGCTGCTCCTCCCGATAGAAAGTGTGCACCCCAGAGAATGCATAGAGGTGTCTAGCATTTGGTATGGCCATGATAACAGGTGAGGATGAGAAGAACCTGGAGCCTGGAAACCCCTCCTGCGCTCAGTTCTCTTCTAGAGCACACTGGGCACCTGTCCCCATGATGGAAGCCTGCCTGATACTGAGCACTCAGGATGGGCAAAGGTGGTGTGTGTGTGTGCATGTGTGTGTGTGTGTGCATGTGTGTGTGTGTGTGTGTCGTGTGTGTGTGTGTGTGTGTGTGTGTGTGTGTGTGTGTGTGTCGTGTGTGTGTCATGTGCGGTTGTGTGGGGGAGGGTCTACACTCTTTGCTGCAGTGGCTCTCATTCTGCCAGGCTGCTGGGACCTGTCTACTAGACTCCAGGAGGTGAAGGTCAACTAAGGACAGGCTGATTAGCTTGCCCTGTGGGGCCTTTCTCTTGGTGACACAGCCTCTGGCCTCAGAACAAAGGCCCCTCATTAGGCAGAGATGCAGATCTTTGACCGAGAGAGTACTGCCACCTGCCGTCTGCATGGCTGTTGCTCCATCATGGAGTTCAGCATAGTCTGCCTTGCTCCATCCCCTAGCCCACTGAGATGAGGACCCCTGGAGAGCTACAGGGGAGAGTCCTAGAAGGCTGGCAGTCTAGGGCCAGAACACAGGCTTGTTGAGGCCTCGGGGTCCTATCATTCAGACCCAGACAGGCACTCTTAGCTGCTGTGGAGTTTCTGGCCCCATGGGTCCATTGGAGCCTGCTCTACTGCTGTCGGTTATTAAGTATTCAGGAATTTTACAGGTTGCATTGTCAGCTTGAAATGGGTCTCAGCAGCAGTATTTACATGATGGAAATGGGCAAATGCCACAAGCCAGAGCTTTCTCCAACTCCCAAACCTCTCCAGCTCATTTGTCAGCGCTGCAAGAAGCCCTGCCAACCTACAGAGAGGCCGAGGAGTGGGGGAGGCTCAGCACTACAAGAGCTTGCATGCACAAGGCCCTCAGTTGACCCCAGGGGTGTTCTTAGACAACCACCCAGTATGGGACTGTTATCACTGAGAGGAGGGGTGTGGCATCCGTCCTGATAACGGAGAGATTACAAGGAAGGAGCTGCTTCAGGTCCCTAAGAATAAACTTGTGTATAGCTGAGGGCTTCTGGAATGGGAAATGGGGGAACTAGAATTACGGCCTCCTGAACTGTAACTGTGCCACTGGGCAAAGGGCCTCACCTCTTCAGGTCCCCTCCTGCCAGGTGTGTGGTGGCAGCAAGGCACTGCATCAAGGGGCTAGGGCATCACCAGGCACTGAAGAGGCACCTATTAGATGTTATCGATCATTGACTGGGGCCTCAGTAGCTCTGTAACAGAGCTTGCCAACTCCCTCCTAAGACCGATGTCATGCCTGGATAAGCAGCACATGCCTTTAATTCCAGTACTTGAGAAGCAGAGGCAGGTGGAACTCTGTGAGTTCAAGGCCAGCCTGGTCTACGTAGAGAATTCTATGACAGCCAGTTGAGACCTTATCTCAAAAATGAAATAAAATAAAATAAACACAGTGTCACTTCTAAGTGTTTCCATTAGCCTCACACTCCACTATTTCTCCTGTAATCATTTTCTCCACTTTGCCAGTAAGGACCTGGCACAAGGCATCCTTTAGGACAGAGATCATGTGATATGTCGCATCACGAATTAAGAAAGCACTAAGAATTAACCAGTGGCACCCACAGAGGCAACCCAAAAGATTTTCTATCTAGAAGCCACGGGTCAGTTACGAGGTCCAGTTCTCAAGCTGCAGGGCACACATCCAATTCCAACGTCAAGAACCAGTGTCTTCACTTCATTTAGAAACAGAGTCTCGGCCGGTGGTGGCGCACGCCTTTAATCCCAGCACTCGGGAGGCAGAGGCAGGCGGATCTCTGTGAGTTCGAGACCAGCCTGGTCTACAAGAGCTAGTTCCAGGACAGGCTCCAAAGCCACAGAGAAACCCTGTCTCGAAAAACAAAAAAAAAAAAGAGAGAGAGAGAGAGAGAAAGAAACAGAGTCTCACTGTGCAGTCCAAGCTGCCCTTGAACTCAAAATTTCCCTGCCTGAGGACAGGCACACACAACACCCAGCTTTGCCTTCCAGTCTGTTGCACCTGGAGGGAAAAGAGATTATGTCAGCTAAGAGCAGATTGCATAAGACCTACGGAAACAGAGGAGTGTCCTTCCAGGAGAAAGAGCCGAGGGGCCTAGAAGACACGAGCTTTCCTAACACACAAGGATGAGTAAGTAGTGCGCTGAAGAAAACGAGAGGGATGTCTATAGGCCATGGTGACCTAGTATCAGTGACTCTCCCACCTCCGAAACTTCTACTTCACAGAGAGCAACCTTTGGATGAATAATAGGGTCCTTTGAGTTGGGACCACAGCAGAGAGCTGTAGATGATCTTAGGGACACAAACATTTCTCTTCTGAGAAAGTCTGGGTAAGTGCGTGCCGCATCTCTTTGTGATTCATGAAATAGACTAAGGCTAGATTAATTTGGCTGCAGAAACAGAAGATAGAAGCATGAATACCATCTACCATCATTTCTCTCCCATGTCGATAAAGTCCAGTGCTCAGCAGTGTGCAACAGATACGGTAAAGCGATCTTCATCGTGAACCGGCATCATACGGCTCCATCATTCTAGGCATGAAGCCTTACCTCATGACTCAAGATGGCCATTGAACTCCAGCCATCACCTGCCTTCTAGTCCATGGGAAAACTCTTTTCTGGATGTCAAGTCATGGGCCATCGATGTGGGATTCCCCTCTGTATGCCGTGAATATGTTTTATTAGCATTGGTTAATAAAGAAGTTGCTTTGGCCTAGGGCAGGACAGCATAGAGCTAGGCAGGAAAACTAAACTGAATGCAGGGAGAAAGTAGGCGGAGTTAGGCAGATGCCATGTAGCTGCCAAAGGAGAAAGATGCCAGAACCTGGTAAGCCACATCCTCGTGATGATACACAAATGAATAGAAATGGGTTAATTTAAGATGTAAGAGCTAGCTAGAAATATGCCTGAGCCATCGCCAAACAGTGTTGTGATTGATATAGTTTCTGTGTGATTATTCAGGTCTGGGTAGCCAGGAAAGAGAAGCACAATCTCTGGCTACAGGCCATATGTAGTTATGTGGCTTTTCCTAGGTATAAGAAACACAGGTAGGATGCATGTATCTGGCTAAAATTGAAGGGTTCTGTTTTTAATAGTAAGGCAGATAGGAGGGATCAGTTCCCCTATGCCTGTTCATGGCTCCCTCAGGAATGTCTATACAACAATCTCCCATGTCAAAGCCATCCCATAAGCCCAGTGTGGAGAGGCTGCCAGGTTCCAGCTGTAGCATCTTCCTGCCTTAGGCTGACCACATTGGTCTTCCTCAAGTTTCCCTTCCTTCCAATTCTCCTAGTCACCTTCCATGACTAGTGGTAGATAACTGAAGACCTAGAGTGGGTTAGCTTGGGAGGTTTCAGTCTGTGGACAGCTGGCCCCGTTGAATTAGGCCTGTGGCAAGGCATGTCAGAGGAAAACTGCTCACTTCATAGCTGCCAGGAAGAAGTGTACAGAGAAGCAGAGGAAGAGGGAGAGGGAGGAGGAAGGGGCAGGCAGGAAGACGAGAACAAGAGAGGAAAAGGGGAGAAAGATGGGGCAAAGAGAAAGAAGAAGAAAGTAGGGGAGCCCAAGTGCTCATTCAGGAAATGGTGTACACTATGAAGGTTCACCCTCTAGAACACCACGTCCTCCAACGAGGCCCCACCTCCAATGGTCTACTCCGCTATGACTCATCAAGGAATTAACTAATTGATAAAGTTGTACCCTCAATATCTGATTGCCTCACAACATTGCCTCAAGCTATGAGTAAGCCTCCAACCCATGAGCCTTGTTTAAAGATATATTTTTAATAACTTACTTTTTTCATATGCACCCGTGTTTTGCCTGCATGTATGTCTGTGTGAAGGTTCGGATTCCCTGAAACTGGAGTTATAGGCAGTTATGAGCTGCCATGTGGTTGCTGGGAATTGAACCCAGGTCCTCTGGAAGAGCAATCAGTGATCTTAACCAAAGTTCTCTCTCCAGCCCCAAGATTTATTTTGTATTTTATGTATGTGCATGCATGTGCATGTGAGCATGTGCCTGTGTATGTGTACCTATGCATGATCAGTGTGTACGTGTGTGATTGTGTTATTTTGTGTGTATATCTATGCATGTATGCACAAACTCATGTGTATGTGAATGTTATTGCATGTGTGCGTGTATGTGTGTGTGTGCGTGTGTGTGCAAGTGCCCACTAAGGCCAGAAGATAGCACAGAATGCCCTGGAGCTGGAGTTACAGGTGTCTGTGAGCAGTCTAAGCTGAGCTGAGAAAATGAACTTAGGCCATCTGCAAAAGCAGTACTTGCTTTCAACAACTAAGACATCTTTCACATACACACACACACACACACACACACACACGCAAGCACATGCGCGCACATACACACACTTTTTGAGTGTCACTTTCATATCCAAACTAACTGGTCTCTCCACTGAACTCAATGACCACTGGCCCGGATTTACCTTAGTGCCATCCCCTGGATCTTTCCAACTCCACACATGTTCCTTCAAGCGTATCTTAATCTCCTAGGACCCAAATCACATCATTGAATGGTTTGCTTTGTGCTCCTTACCTGTTACTTATGCTGCCCTTTTACTCCTGTGCCTTTGTCCTGGGCTTGGCACGCTCTCTTCCTTTGGCATAAACTCCTAACTCTATCCATTTCCCAAGGCTCCGCAGCGAGGCCCCCTCCTCCCGGAAGCTGTAGTTTGTTTTTCTTGGGGCTGGATGGCAAGTGCTTCTTTGTTCCCTGCTAGAAGGCAAGCTTCCCCAGAGCAGGCTGCTGGCTTGCAGTGGTCACAGTGCTGTCATCGCCAGCCTCCTCAGGGGTCGCGGGGAGCATTTGAAGAACTGAGTAGCAGAGTGAAGCTGGGGCTCCATAGAAAAGAGCAATGGGATGGTTCACATTTCCAGGGCTGTTGCCTTGGGTGTGAATGGCTCATCGCATGACTTGCTGGGTAGTTTAGAACGCAAAGGTCAGGGAAGCGGTTTGTGTTACTGTGAGCACAAGCATTTGGGCTCCATTTGAATATACAAATGTAGGATCTACTTATTATGAAACCCCTTCTGGGCTTGTATTTGGGGGGCAGGGAAACTGGGAAATGTGGAGTTGATACTGGGAAAGATTGCTGTCATCTCTCTCCCTCTCTCCCTCTCTCTCTCTCTCTCTCCCTCTCTCTCTCTCTCTCTCTCTCTCTCTCTCTCTCTCTCTCTATATATATATATATATATATATATATATATATATATATATATATATATATATATACTTTTTGAGAAAGGATGAGGCTGGGTATACAACCCAGTTAAGGAAGTGTATAAGTACACTTGCATAAGTGTGGCCCTGGGTTCAATCACAGGCACAGTGGCATATGTCCGTAATCCCAGCATGTAGATGGAGTCGGGATTGGCAGCTTAATAGCATCTTCAAATACATTTTGAGTGATTGTAAGGCCAGCCTTGGGCTATACAAGATGCTGTCTTGAAACAAAGAGAGGAAAGAAGGGAGGGAGGGAGAGAGGGAAGGGAGGAGAGGAGGGGGAAGAGAGCAAGAGAAGGGGAAGGAGAGGGAGGGTTCACTGGGTATCCCAGTTGTACCTCCCACATGCTGGGATCACAGCTATGCAATTATAGCTATGTTTCACCTTTATTATTTCTAAATCTCTGCATTTTAGTAGCCAGAAAAATTAGAGCTTGGGGTGGGGGATGTATTTGAATCAAGCAATCTAGACAAACCACCTGTCAGATGTGGAATCCCAGCCTTAGAGAAGCAAAACTACAGGAGGTCACACCCCAAGGTCACACAGTCAGGGAGGAGGGAGGACTCACACGGCCCAGTTACCACTGGACCTTTTGTTTCTCGGTACTCTACTTTTCATGCTGCAGAGAGCATCCATCCCAAGGTCACATCTCACCCTGGGAGCTACGGCATGAAGGTCACACACAGATGTGCATCCTGCTGAGCCCTGCTTTCATACTGGAAGAAGGAAGACACCCAGCCTGTCCCCAAAGTTGAGCTTTCGCCTTCCCTGGTCACTCCCCCTTCCTCTGGGGAGGGAACCAACGAGCCATCCTGGTTTTCCTTTGGGACCCAGCTCCAGTCTCTCTCCAACTTGCAATGACTAGGATTGGAAGGGAAGAGATAAGATCTAGGGGTTGGAAGGCCCGTTGTATAATGGTCACAAGCTGGTCATTAGTGTGTCCCACTCATCATGGGGTCCCGCTTTCTTGAGTTGCAAGGTTGAGGCCTGGGGCAAAATGCCCATGGAAAGGAACATGAAGTCAAGTTGTACTCTGTGTCCATTCCAGGCCCCTTTCACCTCCCAGAGCTGAAGGTTCTGACTGCAGCTCAGTTCTCTAGTGACTCACTCCAGGAAAATGACATGTGACAAGAACCTGGCTGTCATGGGACCACTTGCCAGGGGTGCCAGGACAGTAGTGGCATTGTTCAGGGAAGACTCAGGAAGTCAAACATCCGGAGACAGTGTGCACAGTCAACTCTCCCACAGGCTGGAAGAGAATGGGTTTTTCTCCCTGTTGATCAAGCTGTGTATTTACTTGTAAAGGGCACATGGATATTTATTCCCTTAGATGTGACATTTCCTAACGCACCATGACAGGTAGCAGGGACCATTATCCTTGAAGGTGTTTTACCTGATGTCACTTGAGAGTCTACCCTCCCAACAGCCTTTTGGATAAGTGGTTATCACCAAATCCTATTTTGTAGCTGAGGAAATTTAAGTAAACAGGCGTGAAAGCATTCATCCAGGCCATCTGGTCACTGAGTGGCATACTGAGCATGCCAACCTAGGTCCATGTTGACAGGGCACTACAATCCCCAGGACAAGAAAGCTCTGCCCTTCCTTGCTGGTACCCAGTTTCCTCTGAGAGGAATGCTAGCTATCACCATGGCTAAATGCCTGCATTTCTGAGCTTGTCTCTCCCCTATGCATCTTCATCTTCACTTTGACCTTTTTTTCTTTTTTATCTACCCTGCAAGCCCCGCTCGAATGCCACTTTCCTTCCACATAGACTTCTTGATCAGCCGATCTTAATGGAAATCTCATGTTCCCTGACCCCACCCCCTATGGCCCTCTCTACACTCCTGACTTAGCCCTTAAATAGTATTTAATGAATTCATATAAACTTTCATGGGCATATGCAACTCCTAACCATACTCCAAAACCCTTGAAGGCATAAATAAAGCCTTTGGGGGCCCAAGAATTCTTATCATAATGAAAAATACCAAGGAATTGTTAGTAAAGGCATACTGAGAGATTACTGGAGACACCATGGGATGGTCCAGTGATTCTGTTAGGATAAAGAAGACTCAGGGTGGTTATCTCCTAGACTGAGAGACTCACCTTTGACCACAGGAACATAATCCTTCCCCCCAGTCCTTCCTGAGTAAGGATGTTGATATTGACCTGACCCAGAATTGTCCACTCCCCCCTGCCAACTTTAGAGAGGGTGACACAGAGGCCAACCATGTATTCCAGGCCTTGGGCAGTTTTGTCTGTTTTCTTAGTATTCATGGCTCCCCAAGAGCACATCTCTCAGCCTTACCCCAGGGCCTTAGTGATGGCAACGGTCTCAAGTCTCTTCTAAATTGACCTGCAACCTCTGCTCCAGCATCTTACCCTCTCTCCTTCTGCATCTGCCTGTTTTCTTTCCCTCAAAGCTGTTATCTCTTCCTTTCTGTGTGATCTGTTCATTCAGATGGTGGGTCTTAGGGAAGAATAAAGAGGTCAGAGTGCTGCCCCAGCATCCTGCTGTGCGGCCCCAACATCCTGTTTGCCACTCTGAAGTACCACAGACATTGGTTCTGTCCAACACCACCCCTCAGGCAGGTTTGCCACTTCCTGCCTTTAGTTCTCAGGTCACCTGGGGTTATAGAGCGGTCTCTTCAGCTACTACCTGGGGTATCACTGTTCACACCTGAATGCCAACCTGGGTCCTGTGGATCTGAGCACAAGCCTTATCACCCCGCTGTGAGGGCCCCAATTACTTCCTACCTTTATTCCTGGGGCCTAATATTGTCACAACGGTGGTCAGTCAATATTAATCAAAAGTAGAAATGATGGATGAGAAATGACCTTGCTCTGCTCTGCGAAAACATTGGGAGCAGGGGAAATGGTTGTTAGGAAAGCGCTTGCTGCAAAGCGTGAGGACTTCAGTTCGATCCCCAGCACATGCAAAGCCAAGCACTGGCAGCATGAGCCAGGGTTGGGAGGTTGGAGACAGGAGAATCTCAGGGCTCTCTAACCAGTTGGTCTGGCCAATTAAAGAGTTCCAGGTTCAGTGAGACACTCTGCCTCAAAAAAATGATATGTGGGCTGGGGCTGTAGCTCAGTGAGAGTATGATTGACCAGTAGCTTGGGTGAGGCCCTGGGTTCAATCCTGAGTACTGGCCAAAAATAACTTCAAAAAAATGAGTGCAATAGACGAAAATAATTGACATCTGGCATTGACAGGAGCAGGTATGGTGGACTCACATACCCCACACAAACAACACATTTTTCAACACATATTGCATACACACACACACATTGACATACATACATACTCACATACAACTTAGAAGTCAATGCAGTGTGGCATTATATAGTCCCACCATTTAAACAGGCCCCTGCATTAGACAGAACTTAAGTGTGGAACAATTAAACCACTTCATCTACAAGATGAGGACCAGGACAGGTGGGTGACAAACATGCCTGGGAGCCTCGGCTCTGCACTCCAGATCAACAGGGTGCCTCCTCCAGCTAGGGATGCTTGCCAGCGTGAAGGACCACCGTCGGTGCACCTCCTCTTCTGTCTTAAGAACCCAAAGCCCTTCCTCTGCCTTACTCTTGCCGACCCATGGGAGCCATTCCGAGGCACCTTCGCCCAGCTAGTGCTGGTCCTTTTGAGCCTATTAGACGGTTACTGCTGTTTAAGCAAACAGCTGAGACCGCATGGAAAATTTAACACTTGCTTATCTCATTCCAATCATCCTCTTCGGTGCTAGCAGAGGCTTCCTAGAAAACTGGTCTCTGTCGCTTCTGTTATGACCCACCTGTCATCGGAATCGTGCCTCTGTGACAAAACAATTGGTTGCTATGGAAATGCCTGCACCGCCCCAGGCATGAGCCCGAGAGAAGCGGTGGCTCAGAACAGGCAGGGCAGTGTGGGGGTGGGGCTGCAGGGATCCTAATCGGGGCTTGGGGACTGATGCAAGCCAGTCATTCGTGAGCTCCCAATCACTGAGTGTGGCTTTTAGAAAATAAGTATGTATTCTTTCATACATGCACACACACACTGTAATTTGGCCACATTCCTATTTTCCTCTCTATTCCCTTCCCACTCCCGCCAATCCCCTCCTTCCTATCAAATGCCCCCTCACACTTTTAACATCTTTGTTTGGGGACACTTGTTTGTTGGCTGCATGAGATGGGGATATATTTACTTGACCAAGGACAATGTAACAATGGCTACAGCACTGAGGAGTATGGTCAGCCCTTTCCCAGCAACCCTTATCTTGCCTATGGGAGGGCCCTCATGAGCCCCTCCTCATTCATGGTGGAATGGTAATGGACCCACGGAGTGCGGGTCTTCTATACACGACTTGTCCATCTTGGCATGCCTGGTTTCTCTAACCACTCCCTACCTAAGGCTCAGTGTGTGCCCTGTGTTCTACATGCGAACAAGACTTCATTACCCATGTCATGCAAAAGTGTCTACTCGACACCATGGTTATCCAAGCTTGGGTTCTGACATGTACAACTAACCAGTGAGACAGGACCCTAGGGCCCTGAATGCCGCTGGGGAGGGAGTGTAGGAGAACCCACATGAGCAGCACGCCCTATCCCACACTGTCTAGTCACGCCAGCACTGCCCAGGATGTCACTCGGACCAGCAACCCAGAGAACTGTGGAGACGGAGCCCAAGGGCAGGACATGGGGAGAAGGTAGGGGCTTAGTGTGTGCGGCAGGCCTGGTTAAGAGAGCCATACATAACAGGTAGCCTCTTCAGGCCCTTAGTTCTCTTTCAGTGAGGGAGGGAGCTGGGGGGTCTTTCAGGAACCTAATGCTGACGTGTTAGGCAAGGCATCCATCCTCACTAAGGCATCAAAGTTCACACCTGGCTTAGCAACCATGGAACACGGGGGCGGGGATACCTTGGCCCATGGTAGCCTGGAGGCCTCTGTCAGGACAGGTCATGCTTTTCCTCTGCCTTGTTAGGCAAAGCCCTGATGGGAAGGCTTTTCCAGGCGCTCAGCCTGCTCAGGATGGACGAGTGAAGCTGGCGAAGCCTGCCCCTCCTCCCCCTTCCCCACGCATTTTTCCTAACTGAACTCTCCAGCTCTGGCTCATGAAGCAGGGGCTAGAGTTGTGACTTTTAAGTTCTTATTAGCTTTCTATCCTGAGGGCACAGAGAAAGGAGGCGCCCCCAGTACCCTTCCCCGGAGAACCAAAGCTCTTCCGGGCCTTCACGGCTTGTGTTTGTGTTAGCGATGACCCAAGAAGATACAGGCCCCCTCTTTAAAACTGCGAAGTCCAGCATCCAGCTTAGGCTGTGTTGCCAGCCACAGGACGCCACCAGAGTGTTCCCCAGCTTAGAGGCAGAGTCACAGGCCCGTGTTGGAGCTGAAGGAAGGGCCGTTCCATGCCCAACAGGAACCCAAGACAGACAGGGACCAAATGTTTCCTTCCCCTGCACCTGGGCCAGCGCCATCACACCTTCCAAACCCAGGGGTTCGGTGGGTTTCTCCTGAGAGAGAGTTGGCGGGGAAGGGGACACGGGAGAGCAATGCCTTAACACCAGCGCCTCAGCGCCCACCTGAGGCCCCTCTGGCAGGACGTAGCTGTTTCCCACGGAAAACCTCCATTTCAAATAAGAGAGGTGGCCTGGACCTCAGAGTCCTAGGTCTGTTCCCGAGCCCTACTGTGGTCAAGCAGTCTCTTCACAGCAGGCTGAGGAAGACAGAACACTTTGTGAGGAGAAGAGGTGGGGGGAGGGGCCGCAAGAGGAAAGTTCTAGATCTGCCGCAGCTTCTAAATCAGGTCCAGCTGGAATTGGAGGTAACTGCATTATAGGCAAGATTGAAAGGTTAATATGAAGCCAGCTGATACCGAAAGAGAACAATTAGGAAGGTTAAGGGGCTTAATATTAGATTAGTGGCTGCTGAGGATAAAGTTCACAGCTTCCGGGAAAGAAGCCTGAGTCAGAAATGATTTTAGCTGATGGTTCTGGGCCTGGGCTCCCTTCCTGGTAACCAAGGGAAAAATACCACCTTCATGTTCCCTCCCTGCTCGTTCTCTACGACTTGGGAACGTCTGCTTTCCTTCAGGTTTTGGGCAGGGGATCCTACTCCACATTGGGTCCCCCTCGCCCCCACCCCTGTGTGATCTGTGTTGCCTTGTATCTCAGTGGTGAATGCTCTCACATCAATAGCTCCACCCAACAGAGATCTGGGAGCTCATCCAAACCTAAGGTAGCAGAGAGGGCAGCTGAGGAGATACGGGGAAGATAAAGCAGTCCCATAGGTCCCAAACCTCAATGCTCTTCATCACCCCTGGGAGATTGTTCACCTGCCGATTCCTAGGCCGCACCCTGGTCAACTGAGCCAGAATCTAGTGAGGAGCACCATGGGAGTTTGCATACCCTCAAGCTCTTTGGATGACATCATGGCCAGCCTGGTTTGGGAACCACTGGCTCAGAGCCACAGAGAAGAAATGTAAGGGAAAGAGGACCAGGGATGCCTCAGATATGGGACTTGGCCATTTATGTGATTTCTACCCCAGCAAGCGAGTTTCCCTGATCTCATTTCATGTTGCAATCCCCACCACACAGGGCTCCCCTCGCAGTTTGTAGGAGCAGAGCTAATTTTCAAAATTCCCTCTCCTCAGACGCTGAAACCTGTCCAGTTTTCAGAGGCCTGGCTAATAGAGGCCAGGCCTGCTCCTCCAAATGAGCCAGCCCAGAGTGATCCAAGAGGCAGGATTACACAACATGGGAGCCCAGAGCTGAATGGCTCTTAGAGACACTCCAGCCCGTGCATCTTTGAACTGTATTTCTACGTACCCTAGGGTTCCACTCTCAAAGACCATGGAGAGGAGAGGGCAAAGGCTCAACAGGAGGGCCGCTGGCTTCCTCTGTCTCCGCTTCCACCACTTTAGAAGCTGCTGCTGTGATCGCCTCATAAACCATTTTCCAGGATGGCCACTGCCATCCCAACCCCAGGCCCTAGCTTCTTTCCATCCAGAGTGGTTATTGAGAACCTGAGGCCAGTCACATCGTTCTTCTGTTCAAGGCCTTACATTTCACCCAGCGGCAATCCAGGGTCGTCACTGTGGCCTGTATATCCCCGACATGTCCTCTCTCATCCACCTTGCCTTTAACCACGCAGGCCTCTTTCAGGACCAAGCAGGCTCCCACCCCATCTCCTGGGTACTTCTGCTTCCTTCTGTCTGAAGCACTTGCTTCACGTATTCTAGGCAAGTGTTCTTGTTGCTAAGTCCCGGGCTGGTCTTGGACTCACTCTGTAGCTCAAGACAGACAAGCTTTGAACTTGTAATCTTCTTGACTCAGCTTCTCATGCAGCAGATTATAAACACACAGCACCAAGCATAGCTCTTTTGTTTTTCTTACACCCTTTTAGACACAAAACCCACTCCAGGCTCACATGCCTTTCCAAAGCAGTGGGGGATGGTAAAACAAAGCCTCTAGTCCAAACATAATTCACTGCTCATTTTAATAAAGTTTTATTGAAACATACCCATACTGATCTGTCAGATTTGTTGCTGACTGACCCTTTATGGAAAATGTTTGCCAAGCCCTGCTTGAAGTAATAATGTGACTAACTCAATATACTCCATTTTTAAAAGTATTTCCCATTTTTGCTAGTTTTATGTCAACTTAACACAAGTTAAGAGTTATCAGAAAGGACAGAGCCTCCATAATTCTGATATTTCATAATATCAGAAAATGCCTCCATAAGATTGGGCTGTAAAGCCTGTAGGCATTTTCTCAACTAGTGATTGATAGGCCATGTTACCAGCCCAGTAGTAACCCTGGGCTGGTGGTCCTGGGTTCTATGAGAAAGCAGACTGAGCAAGCCACAGGGAGCAAGCCAGTGAGCAGCACCCCTCTATGGCCTCTGCATCAGCTCCCCCCTGCAGGTCCCAGCCCTGCTTGAGTTCCTGCCCTGACTTCCTTCAATGTCAGACTAAGGCTATGGCAGCGGGAGCCGGGCCAATTCTTCCCTCCCTGTTTCTTTTGGTCAGGAGGTTTCATTGTAGCAATAGTAACCCTGGCTAAGCCACCACCCATCTCCATTTAATACTGGAAGTCATTTTGAAATTAGCACCAGATGTTACACAGATGAGGAGACCGAGGCCCAGGAAGGTGATGGCTGGCCTTGCCCAAGGTTACACAGCCAGCAAGTGGCAAACCCAGAGGTCAGCACTCTGAAGAGGGCATTGTGGGCAGTGGCAGCTGCTGCTGGAACCCGAATATGCTCCTTTCTCAGCCCCAGCAGCAGGGGCAGCAACAGGTCTCAGGGTTTAATGTGAGCGAAAGAGGCCCAGGAAGCCACTGTACATTGTGTAGACACCCAGGAGTAATCTCAGCTAGCAGACAATGTCACCAGGAGTTTTCAGTGCATAGGAAAGAAGGCTGGTCAAAAAGTCCACTAAAAGCCAAGCTTGGCTTCTGTAAATCTGTAACAGACTGTCACATGACTGTGACCAAGCAGCAGCAGTCTTCCCACCCAGGCGTGGACTGGCCTTTCTCAGCTCGCGGAGGGCTGCCATTTGCTTTAGAACCTGAACTGCTACCACATCGCTTGTGTGAGAGGGCCCTCTAGTGTACATTTGTGGTATTGCCTCCCTTACCATCTGCTCTGCAAACAACCAGGACACTAATTTTCTAAACTGGGGAGAGTAGGGAGTAATTTTTATAGGGCTATTATGGCCTTTGAGGAACGGTCCTAGTACAAAAAGCTAAACAGCACTGCTGTCTTCAAAATCCCTCAGAAGAAGCTCTTGCGTGCATTTCCTAATAATCATTGCACATAGCCGTCTTTCTTGAGCTTTGGAGTCCAGTTTGCGGACAAATTCGACCTTCCACAACAACTTGACATTTGGAAAGCTCTCTTAACTACCTCAGCTCAGCTTTGTTTCGGAAAGCATTTTGTGGTTAACTTTTGTGGAGTTTTAAAAATATTTTTTATTGCATTGTATTGTATTGCCAGAAGTAATTAGTTCTCCATATGTGTCCCAGGGATCGGACAAATATGGATTGGTGGCAAGAGCCTTTGGCCTGCCGATCCACCTCACTGTCCTCATTTTGGGGGGCAGGGGTTGTTTTTGTTTAAGATGGGGTCTCACTGTGTAGCTTAGGCTGGTCTTGAATTCACTGTCCTCCTGCCTCCACCTCCTTTGTCCTGAAGCTGCCATTTTACTAGTATATTTTAATTACATGTCAACATCATACATTAGGACTATCAGCATGTCTGGAACAACTGGGTGATGCTTGTTCAAGTTCTTGGGCTAGAAAGTACTCAGAAGCCAGCAGCTGAGGCCAAGGAGCCACTGTCCTGTTTGACAGGCAAGGATTCTCTAGAGGCAAATGTCCCCAACTTCCTGTCACTGATTGCTTCCCACTTACCATAGAGAATCATCATTATAATAGCTGCTGCCATGGGGAGCAGATGCTGTGCTGAACCCCTGCGTGTTCTCATTTCACGCGCTGAGCCAGGCATCACGATTCCCAATTTGCAGATGGAACTCAGAGTCTGCAGCCTAAACAGCTTGCCCATGGCTCAAAGCACGCGATCTGTGTGCCTATGCCGTTGCCAGAGAGGGTCGGACTTAACCTAGAAAACAGCAGCCGTCAGGCCACACCTCCCTCAGTGCCCGGGGTTGATCCGAATTTCAGCTATGGACCTGAGCATCTTCCCTGTTGGAGAATGGGCTCCTCAGTGGTTTGGGTCATGTGTGATCAGCCCAGGAAGAAGATCCCGATCACTAGGGTTCCCTTTGTTCCTGTACAGAATGGACTTGAGAACCGCTAACTTTCACCTTTACCATGAAGGGAGGCAATGTCTTGTGGCAAATGTGCAAGTTCCCTTTGCTTTCTGCTGAACATTTGCCTTGAGATCCTTCTGATACAGGGTGTCTAGTGCTCGGAGGTCCTCCAAGGTGCCCCAAGGGACACAGGTTTGATATGCGGTCTAGGTCCGAACTTGGAGCTGTTCCCCTTGCAGACCCCCTCCTCACCCCTTCGCCTGCCCAAATGTCCACTGCTTTGCCTTATTCCTTCAACAGCTGACTCTGATGAATTGTTTGAGAGGTAAAGGGAACCCATTTGCTCTCAAGCACCCTTTACTGTTATCCTCCTGTCGGAGTAACAAGATACCCTTAGGGACTGAAAACCTCTTTAACAAAGCCAAACAGCCTCCACCCTGTCTCCAGTACCTTTAGCCCTTCCCACCCCAAATTCTTCCAGCATTTGCCTGTCTTCCAGTGTTTATGACACTCTTGTCCCCATCTACTGAGACTTTACCAGCCCGGTCCTCAGTCAGGAAAACTCCCTTCCCACGCCTCCTGCCCTCTTCACCTGTGGCTGTTCTTCTGGCCTATGGGTCTATTTAGCCACTGCCTCACAGTGGTGCATCCACTGACCTCACAGCCCAGCTGAGGTCCCCGGCAGCTACTCTGGCACTTTGGGCTTCTCCCCATCTCAGGTCTGGGAGCCTGATGACCACGCTCCTCCCTACCAGTCCGTGAGGCCCAAGATGCCATCATAGAGGGTCTGTGTCCACCGACTTTCGCACCTCTAGTGTAGAGCATAGATCACATTTGCAGAAAGGAAGTGGGCAGGGAGGGAGAAGGGAAGGGACTTTGGTGACATGGTCCCCCGCTTACGATGATTCAGCCCAGGACTCTCCGTTCGCCATGGTGTGAAAACTATTACTGAGTGGAAACTGGTCTTGGGAATTTTGCTCTTTCCTGGGCTAGTGATGCACAGTAGGAGTCTCCCTCGCGCAGCTGAGCCACAGTCCTGCCCGCCTGCGATGGAAGGGAGACACCACGGTTGTCCAGCGAGTGTCGTTACGCTTCGGTTGTCCTGAGGTTAGATATACTCAGTGCTTACCAGTTGATGGCAATTTAGGTTTTTTGTTTTGTTTTAAGAACACAGTTCTTGGGGCTGGAGAGATGGCTTAGAGGTTAAGAGCATTGCCTGCTCTTCCAAAGGTCCTGAGTTCAATTCCCAGCAACCACATGGTGGCTCACAACCATCTTTAATGGAGTCTGGTGCCCTCTTCTGGCCTGTAGGCATACACACAGACAGAATATTGTATACATAATAAATAAATAAATATTTTAGAAAAAAAAAGAACACAGTTCTTATTATTTAAGAATACCATCTGCTGGGGCATCCATATTTCTCCAGATGAAATGGGCCAACCTAAGAAACTCGGTTGTCCTGAGGTTAGATATACTCAGTGCTTACCAGTTGATGGCAATTTAGGTTTTTTGTTTTGTTTTAAGAACACAGTTCTTGGGGCTGGAGAGATGGCTTAGAGGTTAAGAGCATTGCCTGCTCTTCCAAAGGTCCTGAGTTCAATTCCCAGCAACCACATGGTGGCTCACAACCATCTTTAATGGAGTCTGGTGCCCTCTTCTGGCCTGTAGGCATACACACAGACAGAATATTGTATACATAATAAATAAATAAACATTTTAGAAAAAAAAGAACACAGTTCTTATTATTTAAGAATACCATCTGCTGGGGCATCCATATTTCTCCAGATGAAATGGGCCAACCTAAGAAACTTACCCAAGGCTACAAACTGGTGAGCGGCATAGCAGAATGCTGGACCCAAGCTTCCAAGGAGGTCCATTTCTTTCCCACCTTGAACTTGCTTCTAGCTGAAGCCCAGGCAGGCCTCTCTGGGCTGGAGTAAATAACCCTCCCTCCCCCGCCCCACCCCGACCCCCACTACCGCCAAATGAGGATACCTGCAGAGGCACACCCAGATGTCTCCTCTCCCATGGGGGCCGTACAGGTCCATGCTTCCACATGTAGGACTAAGCATTGTGGGCATACCAGGACAGGGCTCTCCCTGACAGAAAGATGGCCCTGCCTTCCCTGGGAGTACTGTGGCTAAGCTTGCAAGCTGGGATAACCAGCCTGGAAGAAGAAAGGGAAAAGTCACAATTTGGTGGTGGTGGGGAACCATTAGGAACACTATTTGGTGAGTTCCCATCTAAGATATTATTTCCCCCATTTTACAGATAATAAAACTGAGTCCAAAGGCTGAGTTGGCCAGAGTTACATAGAAGTCAGTAGAATAATTGGTGGCAGATTCTCCATGATTTTCTTTATTTTTCTTTATGAATCTCATATATCTCATAGCCTTGAGCTTGCTATGTAGCCAAGGATGGCCTTGAATTCCTAATCCTCCTGCCTTCACCTCCCAAGTGCTGAGACTTTAGGTGTGTACCTCTGTGGCTGGTTCATATCCTGAGCAATGTCTTACTCCACGAGGCAATACAGCCTCACAAGAGAGCACAACCTCCCCAAGAATGTAAGAACCAACACAAGAGGAAAGAACCAGACGGAGCTAGGGTGAGCACCTATGACTGGATGGTCATTCAGCCACCAGCTGAATGACAGCTAACAGAGAGAAGAGGGAACCAAGCAAATGCCAGGGTGGAAAAGGCCCCCGCTAGCCAGGCCAGGTGTTGTCCACCCGTAATCTCAGCAATGGGGAGGGGATGAGTCAGGAGACTCAAAACTTGAAAGCCAACCTGGACCTCAAGTAGCGGGGTGTGGGGGGGGGGGACAACGACAAAGGACCTCACTTAAACACTACACAAATTCAATGTGGAGTCTTAATTAATATTCTCGTAATTAGTCTAAGCCACATCCTTCCGCCCTAGTTTGCTTTCTGTTGCAGTGAGAAACACCATGACCAACAGCATCTTGGGGAGGAGAGGGTTTATTTGGGCTACACTTCTAGCTCCCAGTCCATCACTGAGGGAAATCAGGATGGGGACTCAAGCAGAAACCCTGGAGGAACACTGCTTACTGGCTTGCTCTCCCTGGCTTTGCTCAGCTCCCTGTCTCATAGAGCCCAGAATCTCATGCCTAGAGACATTACTACCCACAGTCCATTGGGCCCTCCTGCATCAACTAACATTAAGAAAATTCCCACACACATGGACCAATCTGGTCAAGGCAATGCCTGAAGGGAGACTCCCTGGGATAAACTGGGCTGTGTCAAGTTGACAGCTGAAGCTAACAGGAAAATGTCCTTCCTTCCTTCCTTCCTCCTCCTCCTTTCTTCTTCTTTTTTAAGCAAAATGAGTTGTTTCTACTTTTCATGGAAGCATGAATTCTTTTGCAATCAGATATCCCAGTCTTAGCAAGGAGGTAGTCGTGGTGGTCAGCTTTTATAGATCAAGGGAAGAAGCAGTGTCGCCCCATTGGTCTGAATGCTACCTGGTACTAAAAGGAGGTGTGGAGGCTGGAGAGTATTGTGTTTCACCAAGAGAGAGCAGCAACCACAGGGGCTGACTGGCAGGAGCCAGGCCTCTTTCGGGGTGGGTGACTCTGGCACCGAGCATTCTGACCCTCAGTGTTCCTGCCCTTAGAGGACCAGATCCACGGTCTCTTAGTCTTTTGGCTTTGTTTTGTGACAGGTTTTCACGTAGCCCAAGACGTATGCAGCCAAAGATGACTTGGGATGTTTTCATCCTCCCGCTTTCACTGCCTGGATGCTGGGATCGAAGTGCACCACTGCCTGGCAATCTCTAAGTCTCCTCCAACACAAGCCTGAGGGTGGAGGCAGTGATATAAGAGATGGGCATCATGACCGTCTGTCATCTGAGGGAGAGGTGGGGGGGGAGTGGCTGAACACCTTGTCTACTGGCACGTTATCTCATTTGCGTGTATGAGATTTTCTTTCACTGTGAAAAGAAAGGTAATTGTAGATTTGAATCAGCTGCTGGTGTGCCATCCCGCCGAGGGCACACAGTTTGATGTCAGGCCTGGCTCAAAAAGTGACGCTATAGGCAGATTGACACCCGCTCTGAGCAGCTATCAAACACATGGAAAGTCTAGACCAGAGGCCTCGCCTCTCCCAGGGTGGGCGAGAGAGTAGAGGAGTGACCTACAGTGTGGAGCCCTGTGCCAAGTACAATTCTTATAAATGTTGTCTGTGCTCTTGAGGTGGTCTGGATGAAAATGACCCCCATAGGCTTATAGGGAGTGTCACTATTAGGAGGTGTAGCCTTGTTGGGGTGGGTGTGGCCTTGCTGGAGGAACTGCGTCACTGGGGGGTGGGCTTTGAGGTTTCAGATGCTCAAGCCAGGTCCAGTCACTCTCTCTTCCTGCTGCATTAGGACCTGGCTGTAGGACTCTCAGTTCCTTCTGCAGCACCATGTCCACCTGCATGCCACCATGCGTCTTGCCACGATGACAATGGACTAAACCTCTGAACTGTAAGCCAGCCCCCAATTAAATGTTTTTCTTTGTAAGAGTTGCCGCAGTCATAGTGTCTCTTCACAGCAACAGAAACCCTAACAAGACACCTCTCCCTGGGGAGAGGCAACCGAAGTGGAGTCGGGAGTGCAGCTGAATCACAGGTACACCAGGGGTGTGCTGGGTCTATCGAGTACACGCTTGTGATGTGTCCCAGCTTCCTCAACTCTTTGACATGTGATGCTGAACCCTGAATACTGAAGCAATCACAAGGCGGTGGGCACTGCGGCTCTATCATGCAGAAGAGACCAAAGGCTCAGGGGAGGGCTGCCCGTTATACATGGAATAATCGAGGTTTAAATCGTAGTCTGCTGATGCTGCCCCATAGGCTTTTCACAGCATCGGGGACTGACCTAAAGAAAGGACAATGCTCTGGGCCACTTCCTGCTCGGGGAAGCCCTGTTGTTTTTATGTAGTGTACTTGATACAGCCCCATATTATGGCTTGGGTGTTGTTTGGCTGTTTGGTTAGTCTTTGAAGAGAGACTTGCTATGTGACATGGGTTGGTATCAAACTCAAACTTACAGCAATCCTCCTGCCTCAGCTTCCGGAGTGCTGGAATTATAAGTACGCATTACCCCACCTAACTCATATTCATGTTCTTGTGGGGAAAGAAGTGTAAGCCGGAATGGAGCAGCAGCCCTGTCACCCAGGGCCAGGGCCACTCTCAGCTGGATCCTTAGCCAGCGAGACTTTTAGCTTTACCACCACACGGAGCCCTCAGAAACATTCATGCTTACTAACTCCTCAGTGCTGCCTGGGGCTCCCTCGGGCCCCTGGGAGGCAGGTGGAGTTGATGCAGTGGCATCAGGGGCCTCCTGACTGGATGGCAGCAGCCATGTGGTCTTCGGATCTGCTCCAGCTTCTGCGCTCACTCACTCACAGCCCCCGCCGCTTCCCTTCACCTGTGGGCCTCAGCCTGTGGCTATTCCAGATCTCTCTGCGATTTGTCCTCAGAGGTTCTGGTCACAGGAAAGCTGGTGGGGGAAGGGAAAGAGGTGTCAGCAAGAGCAGAAGTCTTGGTCACAAGACTCTTAGCTCCCTCTGGAGCCTGAGCCAATAATAGTGACAGTCCCTTAAATACACGTATCCTTAAACTCGCTGTGACAGTTAACTTCCTCATGATGACCGGCTGAGGGTGTGGTGTAACATCTGGGCGGGCTGCTGCTCACTTCATCTGACGAGATCTCATTTGGTACAGTGACCCTTATAAGCAGTATGTCTGTTGCCCTTCCTGCCCCACCTCAGGCCCTGGGAAGCCTTATATGACTGGAACCAGCCCTCTGGTCCCCAGAGAAGTCTCAGGAAAGTGACTACACCAAGTGTCACCACTTCTGGTCCTTCCCATTTCCCTTTCAACCCCTGCTCAGGCCCAGCTTGGAACCCAGCCTCAATCTTCTGGTGCCAGCTTAGTCCCCTCTGGGGACAGCCCTTCTGGGTGGTTCTCGGCAAGGGGTCAGGCACACTGGGGCTAAAGGCTGTTTCTCTACTGGCTGAGTCTGACTGTCGCCCTGAGGCCTCTCATCTATGACTCTGCTTTCCCATCAGTACCAAGGACTGATACTGCCAAGGCCTCAGAAAGGGTGAGATGCAAGCAATGCACTAAGCATAGAGCTTAGCTCACAGCAAATGTGCAGTGGATGGCAGTGTGTGTGAGTGTGTGTGTGTGTGTTTGCACGCGTGTGCGTGCCTGCGAGCCTGCCTGTGCTTTCCTTTTGAACTGACTACATTTTCTTACTGTATTAGTTTGTGTCTCACGTGACCCATAAATTCTAACTTTGCTCATATCCTGATATTTCATGTTTCTCTTATTTTCAATTTTCTAGCCTCTTCCACATTATATACAGGCCTTTTAAGCCTTCATTTCCTGTTTGTTTTTGAATGGTTTCTGACAGCAACAGACTAATAGTTATTACATTGTAAATCTTACCCGTCAGCACAGGACAAAAAGTTATGATTCTGTGCATATTGAGATTTTCCTTCTTGCTTGAGCTTGAAATACACCTGCCTTCTTCCCTGCCCACCTCCTTCCTTCTTTTTCCTTCTTTCCTTCTTTTTTTCCTTCCTTCTTCCCTCCCTCCCTTCTTCCTTCCTTCCTTCCTTTCTTTTTTTTTCTAGTGCCAGGGACTGAACCCAGGGCCTTGTGCATGCAAGGTTTGTGCTTTACCACTTTGCTATTTTAAATTTAAAATGCACATAACTTTTGACATTGTATTTCCATAGAAGTGGAAGATACCAAAACACACGGCTATATGCATGGTATCTGTACTACATTCTTGTTTATGGTGGGAGACAAAGTCTGGACAGAAAGCTAAGGATCTTCAAAAGCAGAGTGTTTGGGACTGTTCTTCAGACATTTAAGAGAATAACTTGGAAGATTTGAGGATTTTCACGAATAACTGAGATCAGAACAAAAGCAGAAAAATCGGGTATAAATCTATCACCTTTATTAAGTCATGATGTCATGTCTATGCAGGTGTGTTATTGATCCATGCGTGGGGAAAGAATATCAGGATCCAGATCACATTGCTATTATGAGCTCTGCTGGCTGGATAGGCTTTATAGGAGAAAGGCTGGAGGAAGGGAGGAGACAGAGGAACGTAGTGAAACAGGAACAAAATGCATTCTGAGATTGCCGTCATCAAGAACCTAAAATGACAGGTATATGAAGTTTCACATGCTTTTCTGTTTCTCTGTGTAGCCCTGGCTGTCCTAGAACTCACTCTGTAGACCAGGCTGGCCTCACCTCAGATACACACCAGCCTCTGTTTCCTGAGTGCTGGGATAATGTATGCACTTCCATGCCTGGCCTTAGGTTCACATCACTTCACCAAGCTTTCAACACAGAGCCCCGATCTTCACTGGGGGCCCGTCTCTTCAGGGCAGCTGTGCAGCATCCTGCCTTTCAGGTAAAGGACCATGTCCCTGGTGCCTGTGTGTCATTTGTGGTTAAGTTTCTGTAGAACAAGTGAAAATGTGGAGCATTTTAGAGTGTGCTGGCTCCCTTCCTCTCTCCCGTTGCCTTGCCTACATCCCATTCAACAATAATCTTTTAGTATCTTTAGTTCGTCTTTGTGAACCTGTCAGCTCATTTTTTTTTTTTTTTGCAGAAATAATGCCTCCCTTTCTTTTGCAATCATAGCTCACCAGTCTACCTGACACGGGTTAAAACAGAACAGACACAAAAGAGGCTTGCGAGCCCAGCTCCTCTAGGTGCACAAACTAGCAACTGAATGATGGCTCAGTTGCCGGTCCGTGGTGGGGGATGTGGGCTGCCTTCTGGCCTGAGCACCTAGTGCACCCACAGGAGGCAGCAGTGAGTATTCCTCAGAGAGAGGTTGTGAAGGTCATGTGACCTGGTGAGTCACTTCTAGAAGCAGAACTTCACCAGAAGCCCCATGTGCCAGGAGTTGGGTAACTCCTAGTCCTCTCATTTGGTCCCTCTGTCATTGCTTCAGTAGTTGAAATATGCAGAATTACGAGAGAATGACTACTCGCTGTGGCTGGATCTTGACTATCCTCCAAAAGCCCAGGTGTGGAAGGCTTCCAAAAAGCCTATGACACTATTACGAATGACAGAACCCTTAGGAGATAGTGCCTAGGGGAGGAAGTTGGGTCATTGGAGTTACATCCTTGACGTAGATATTAGGATCCCAGGCCTATATTGCCAAGAATGATCTTGAATTTCTTCCCTTTACCTCAAATGTGCTGGAATTACCGATCTGTGACTCCATGCCTGATTCCTATGGTGTTACAAGGCAAATCCAAGGCTTCGCACACTAAGAAAGCATACCACTAAGATAGCCCCGGGCTTCCATCCTGCCTTGGAAGTTGATTTCTCTTAGGTATTTTGTCATAGCGATGGATGGCTGACAAGCACAGTGGGTGTGGCTGAGGAGGCATGGAAAACTACAAGCTTCTTCTTGCAATCCACTGCATAGCACATTACTGAGGTGGCACATTTGGGGTAGGGGTCCTGGCTTGGATGGAGCAGACAAAAGGCTTACCATCCTGTCTTGGGTCAGGCAATATAGTATAGGCACAGGACTCTGGCCTAGCTTCAGATCCCAGGTTAGTGCTGGGTGACTTTGGATACCCTATCACGTGCCATCACATTTGACCGCCTGTCTACATGAAGGAATGACTCTGCCTGATCCACCAAGTCATTCTGAGACTTGGGTGAGACTCTTAAAGAGTTATGCCACAACAATGTTAGCATCTGGGTACATCTGTAGCAGTGAGAGGAAGCTAGGGACTCTCCCTGCCACAAGGTACCAAGAGCCTGGAGAAGAGGCCACTCTTAGGGATAGAAGCGAGGCTCTGGGAATCGCTTTCTTGGGAGCTTCCTGTTCCTCTTCCACATCGTAGTTCATCATTGAAGGAAGTCAGGTCAGGAACTCAAACAGGGCAGGAACCTGGAGGCAGGAGCTGATGAAGGGTGCTGCTTACTGGCTTGTTCTTCGTGGCTTGCTCAGCCTGCTTTCTTATAGAACCCAGAGCCACCAGCCCAGGAGTGGCACCACCCACAATGGGCTGGCCCCTCCCCATCAATCACTAATTAAGAAAACGGAGCCAGGTGGCACACACCTTTAATCCCAGCACTCAGGAGGCAGAGGCAGGTGGATCTCTGTGAGTTCGAGGCCAGCCTGGTCTATAAGAGCTAATTCCGGGACATGCTCCAAGAGAAACCCTGTCTTGAAAACAAGCAGGAAGAAAGAAAGAAAGAAAGAAAGAAAGAAAGAAAGAAAGAAAGAAAGAAAGAAAGAAAGAAAGAAAGAAAGAGGGGGGAGGGAGGGAGGGAGGGAGGGAGAGAGGGAGGGAAAGAAAGAAAGAAAGAAAG